>PVLA01001362.1:198236-368544 GCA_004027455.1 Hydrochoerus hydrochaeris | reverse complement strand
TTATCTAGAGGGCCTCCAGCAACCCCCCTGGAGTCTCCACCCTCGACTCCATATTGAGCATTACATAAAAACATACACATGTGAACTACACAAATTACAATTATCAGTACAAAACATTTCAAGATCCCCGCGCCCAATTCCCACATGCGGCGTCCTTTTCCTGGAGAAGCGATTGTCACAAGGCGTGGATGGACTAGGATGCGGCATGGACAGAAAAGGGCACCGCAACCAACCATATCATAAAGTCTCTAGATCTCAGCGATCTTATCTTGAAAATGTTTTTTAAAGTACTATAGAGAAATTATAGAAAGTTTCTAGTCAGATTCTGTGCATGTTATACATACTCAGGAAATGATATAACTGCTAATAATAATGTAATAACAGTGGTAAACACTATTATAGGCCTATATGTATTGTATATTGTTCTAGGCACTTGAGTCCTAATCACTCAAGCATGTTTCATGGAGACAGCCAGATGAAGAAGTTAACACTGCAAGATGTGATTGAAAACTAATGTGAATGTTTAAATTTAAAACATTTTTACATTAAATGACACATTGCCTTTAATCTCCCCTAAAATACTCCTGCTTGCTTTGAACACACTTGGCCCATTATTCCTGCCACCTTCTGATGTAGTTCTGAAAGTCCTCTTTTGTGAAGGTCTTTAGTTGCACTGTGATGGCGCCTCCATCTTCAAATTAGCTCAAAACCTTGAATTTTCACGATTATTTTGGCTTTGAGAAAGAGCCAGACGTTTCATGAGGCCAGACCCAGTGAACGGGCAGGAGTGGACACGTCCTAATGTTTTCACAAGTCTGCCTTTCCACTGCATGGCACACAGCAACCCCATTTGCAAGGTATTTGATCACACCTCATATAGACTGTCATGAGGCAAGATTGCTAAAATTGCTTCAGAAAGTGGCAAGAATAATGGGATGAGTGTGTTTGATATAAGGGGGATCATTTGAGGGAGATTAATGCCAAGGTCTTTTATTATTATATCATTTTTATGTAAACATAAACTGTATTTTTCAATCACCTATTTTATAAAGAAAGTTTATGCCTCTTAGTATGCTTACTTCTAAAAATTGGAGGCACAAGATAGTAATTACGTGTTGATAGTTACAAATGTATTCAGCAGCAAAGTTGGAATCAAATTCAGGCTGCCTTGATCTTTGCATCCCACTGTTACGGTGAAGTGGTGGTGATAGTGGATGACTCACTCGTTAGAATCATGGGATACGTGGAGAAGGAAGGAGACATTGGGATTTTATTTGTTCAACACACCTTTGTTAAGGGCAGTGTCTGTGCCAGGCTTTGGGGAAGACATTGCAGGTATAACGGAAAGAAAGACAGGCAAGCAACTTCCTCAAGTTCATTCTCTCTGGGAAGGCCCAGGAGGGGAAGGGTCAAGGTCACAGTGCTGCACTGAGGCCGGTTTAGGTCACTTCCCATAAACCTGTGATTCAATGTTCTGAAATTTTGCATGCTGGTTGATAAACCCACCAATACTGACAATTAAATGGTGTAAACTTATAGTAAATTATATTAAAAACAAAGTAACCTGAACGACTATTCGTAAGTTAACAATATGCAATATATTAGCTAGTATTAATTTCCTACCAATTTTTGAAATTCTGTATCATCTCTATCCTTTTCTTCTGTTTTGCTTTTTAAAATAATAAAAAAAGTTAAACTTGAGCATAAAAAAATAAATCATAAAAACTCACCAGTACCCATGTCTCTGCTCAGCTCTGTTCAGGGCATCATGGCTGGGGTATTTACATTTGAAGCAAATGTGTCGCTTAATGTAAAAATGTTTTAAATTTAAACATTCACATTAGTTTTCAAATGTAGTGTAAAAAATTTACATACTCTGCTTTGCTTCTAGTTTTGTTGATTTTCTATTTTTTTCCATGGCTCTATTCAGATTAGTTTATTATTTTAGATTGGTCACAGCATTTGTGACATCCAAAATAGTAACTCAAATAGGTTTCATCCATAAAAATCAATGACATTGACAGTTATGTTTTATTTAAATACTGCTATAGGCAAACATTTCAAGTATATTGTTGATTAAAGCTCAAATATTTAAGCACTAAATAAACTATTGAAACTGAGAATTCATTTTGCTATAGAAACCAACCATTGTAGTACAAGTTAATCACTGGAATATAAGTTACTTATAGGTTTGGTACTGAATGCTTGTTTATACAAACTGGTATTATTTTGAATTTTTTTCGAAGAGAAAAAAACCAAATGAGAAAAAACAAAATGGGTCAGTCAAAACAAAAGGATGGACATAGTACATGACTTAAAAACAAAATACAAGGTAATCAACAATGGTTACCACGGTGTTTCTTGTTATCTTCAATAGACTTGCCCATATCATCAGGCATAATAAAATTGAACATAGCAGTACAGAACAGAATCAATAAAAACAAAACATTGGAGACATTATAGGACTTAAAAAGAAGATAATAGTCAAACCAAAATGGGTATCATAGTGAATCTTATTGTCTTCAGGGTAGTTGCCTATACTCTTAGACTTGATGCTATCAAACAAAACCGATTCGAATAAAATCAGTCAAAACAAGACAATGAAAGCAATACAGAGCTTCAAATTAAGTTAATAGGGAAAATCTATATTTGAGAGAGGAACAATGAAAATGGTAATAGTGCAGACTAAGTATTGACATGTATCAAGCTTGTTGCCACTATATGGCAAGAAGCACCAAATATGAAGAACTAATACAATATTCAAAAACTATTGTCTCAGTGGTTTCTCAGACCACTGAAAAATGAGAAAAGTTCTGACACAATTTCATTGCTTACCATTCAGCATAAATGCATTCTGTACCGGCGTTCATGTGAAAGCTACCCATTCATCAGCCGCAATCACACATGTTATGGTTTGTATCTGCATGTTCCTCCAAAGCCTCAGGCGCTCATGGGCGGGCCTTTTCAGAGGTGGCTATGATGCTCAGTTTAAGTGTGTGATGCTGGGATAGAGGGTGTGTGGTCACTAAATTAGTCCACTGACTTGTTTGGCATAGATCTGCATGTGGCTAATGGGCAGGCCCACCCTGGGTGTGGGTGGTAGCACCCAGATGGTCTGTACGAACACAAAGGGACAAAAAGAAGGCAGGGCTTCTGTTGCTTCCTCACTACTTTGCTGCTTTTCTGCCTTCCTGTCTTCCACCCGCTATGAACTATTTCTCCTCTGTGATGCACCTCTGCTATTCCACACCTCCAGTGTGAAGCCAGCCAATGATGAACTGAAATCAGCCCAAATAAACCTTTCTGCCTTTAAGTTCAGGTGTTGGATATTTTGTGTCAGCAATGAAAAAGGAACTAAGACAATCAGTCTCTTACAGATAAAATCAATACAATTGGCAAAAATTAGCTGAAGCATCTTATGAGACTCTACTAGCTATATGCAATTTATAATAAATAATAATGCATATTTTTATTACTGGTTATAAATTATATGCCACACATCCTTTACATACATAAAATTTAATGAGCTTATGCATGTATATGTGTGAACGTTCATTTTCCCAGAATCAACTAGTAAACATTTGCCAGCTCACCACCAGGAAAGGTGACTGAGTTCTCATGCACAGGAAATATAGGGCAAGCATGTGTATGTGGCAAAATTGCTCTACCAAAACTGTCTACAGAGATGCTGTCCCTATTGAGAATCCTGCCTCAGAACTACAAACCCAGATGTCACTCAGGACTTTCCACATATAGAAATGGAAGGCGACATAATGTAAACATTTTTTGCAAGGAGTATGTTCCCTGAGAGTGTGCCCAGTGATTTGACGGACTTTATTCTGTCTTCTCTTAATGGGCTCAGGTTACTTGCTTCTCCCCTCATCTATACATGTGCTTTGCCTCAGCTCGGCCTGAACTGGATGGAAGCCAAACCTTTCACTCCTTTCTAAGAAGTGCACCAAGCCAGATGTCCTTAGCAGAAAACAGAAAGAGGGGCTGAGAAACTGACGTCCTACAGGTGGCACGTATCTCTTAGTGTCTCCCAGGGGACTTACATGTCAGTTGCCCCCAGGATGATTCCACTCAGCACATCTTGATGACTTCCCTTCTCTTTGCCAACTCATTCTTTTTTTTTAATTTCTTTTTTTTTAATTACAAAAAAAGAGCAAAACAAAAGGGGTAGAAATGATACAGGACTTCAGAACAAAATGGCCAAGCTATTACAAGCAGAATGAGTCGGAAGACCTGTAAACATCTTTAAAAAACCATAAAAGTGTATTGGTGTATGCTACCAAGACTTTATGACTGGCTATTATACACTGTACTCTAGCAAAAGATAGCTTGACTAGAGGTCACATTTTCCTCTTTCTTCATATGCCTAGTAATTTAGAATTATATTTTGCATATTATAAAATATTATAGACACTCTAGATTCTATTATGTTTCTCTTGAGATTATGATTTTCATCTTAGCAGGAAGCTAATTGGCTAAATGCAAACCATCTCTCCACTTCCGTAGCCAGGAATAAAATTTCTATCTTTGTCCTTCCGTTTTAAGTGTACTACTTCTATTTTGCCTCAAGCTTACACGCTTCAAACTGGAGATTTGGGCAGAATTTATCCACCGAATGTGGACTGCCTGCTTTGTAGGATTTCTCCTCATACTTTAGAGATGTGGTAGCTGTCCCAATCCAGACTTCTTGATCCCTCAACCTGTAAACTTTGTCACCCTGAGAAGCAACTAGAAACTATCCTCAAGTGCAGAAATGGAAACCCGGTCAAGGCTGATTTCTTCTTCTAGTTCTTTGAAATCCCCTCTCATTTCTACCAGTTTTGTCATTCTTCAAGGATTCACACAGTTTTATTTGTTTTCTTTCTTTCTTCACTATTTTTTCCGGGGCGTATAATTACTATTGTAAGACACTTGGTGTGTTAGGCTTGCTGTGTTCATAATTCCTAAAAGCAAACGTTCAGCAACAGACAGCTGATGTCATGGGTTAACAGATACATACTTCTTTCTCTTGTGGCAGCTTAAATTCAGATAGCAGAAAAACTCTCCATATGAGGAAGACCCCTGTCTTCATCTAATGTTTAAATCTGAAATTCAATGGATGTCTGCTGCATTATATTAAATTAGGATCTCAGGGGCAGATTGATGCAGGTGTAACATGGCTTTAATCGAAGGCTTTTCCCCACTGTCCAGTCTAGTGCTGTGGGAAATATTCTTGGAGGTTAGTAGAGAGCAAAAGCTTGGAAGGACTGTGGCTCTTCACTCAAAACAGGGCTAAAATAACGTCTCTGCGCCTGCGAGCAGCTGCCATGATTCTAATGCTTTATGAACTCTGGGAAAGTTCACAGACCTCGAGGCAAGGTTGGGAGAAGTAGTGAAGGAACACTGCAGTTTGCAGTGTCTGAACACTAGAAGACATATTCCTGAACGAAAAGTGTCCTTGCATATTGGGGTATAAGTAGATCGCTATGTAATTTATCATCTAGAACAGGGGACTTAATGAGAGGGCAGAGAAAGTCTAGTGGGAATTATGCCATGGAAACAGTTTACCTGGGATATTGTCCCAGGTAAACTGTCACGTTTAAGACCTTAAGTGGTATTCAGTATGGCTTCTTGCTTACCGATGCATTGGAATTCAAGGTGTCCTTTGTATCCTGTGAACAATACCATAGGTGACACAGTCGTTCCCCAGTTCTCTTGTCTATCAACAGCACCGTTTCCTCAGAGGACCCTAAGAAGCCTGCAACTCAGCAATGAGCTCTTGAGGAAGGCAGGAGGCTGGACTTATACATCGGTCCAGTGTAAGGGTGGCCCTTAAAGACAACCATGCTGCAAATTTCAGTGTCCAAGAAGCTGGCAAAATGTGGGTTTGAATCAGGTAGAAGCTGATTTCCTATGAGGGCTAGTAGGACCAGTATTTCTTTATGCAGTCTTGATTCCAGAAGCCAGGGTACTCTACCAGATTTCATTCATTCAATAACATATACCAAGCCAAGTCACTAGCTCGCACCTCAGTTTTTAGAGGTCAGAGTCTGACCCCAATCACTGACCTTCAAAGGCTAGTCAGTAAATAAGGGCTCTGCATCAATAGCTGACCTTCATCCCGGGCTTCCAGAGAAGAAAACTAACAAATAAATAGGAATTAATGCAAAACATGGGTCTATAGCAAATTAAATGCCCTAGGAAGAAGCAGAGACCTTACAGCCTGTGTGCTTGTGAGCACCATGCTGGCTCCCGGCAAATGGTATTCTGGGCTGAGCTGCCGGAGGATGTCCAGACTCCACCCGCCAGTGGCCCATGGATGACGATTCTGATGGCAAGGCCAGGATGAGTGAGCACAGGCACATGCACATTGGGGCTGGATGCTGACACTCAGCAGGGCGGGTGAAGTGGGCAGGCAGTTGCCTGTGAGAAGCAGATCTGTGGCTGAAGAGGAGCAGGTGAGCTCTGACAGGATGGAGGCACGGCCACATGATCTCCACTTGGGACACACCCAGGGCTGCCTAGGTCAGCCTGGCATCATGGAGCCCCTAAGACAGCAGCCTTAGCTGGTGCCTCTGCTAACCTCAAGGTATTATAGACTTCCCCATCAGGTTATAATTGTCAGTTTCCTCCTCTCTTCTCTACCAGTGAATAAGCTCCTGGAGATAGGCAGAGTCTATGCATCTGTATCCCTAGAGCCAGGAAGAAAATCCAGCAGGGAGCTGGCTCTTCCTATGATTATAAAACTTCTCTGAACTGAGTAGCTGTCTTTGGCCATAAAGAAGGAACCATGTTGTTTTAAAGCCTTCCTGTGACTCTGTGTATCAGGAAAGTCACTCACCAACCCCAAAGGCACTCCAGCCCTCACTCAGCCCTCTTACCCACCCTTTCTTCAGGAGTCTATGGCCCAGTCCCCTCTATAGAGCTCTCAGGGGTACCTGGAAAGGTCTTGATTTCTCACCTCATGCTCTGCATGATGGGGAACACCGTCCCTATTACACAGAGAGAAAGCTGAGGCTCAGGGGCAGTGCACTGCCTGCCAGGACTGGCAAATGAGCTGGAGTTAAAGTAAGCACCTACCCTGTCCAGGAGTGTCCTCTGCTCTGGCTTCATAATGACTACAGCAAGATGAGGCTCTAGGGACTTGTAAGAGGAAGACATTCCTCACACGAGTGCCCTGGAGGGGCGAGGGCAGGATGGGCCCAGGCTTCTGAGAGAAGGTGATGAGAGGGCTAAGGTCCAGCTGCCCATGGATGGGCTGCATTTGCCCCTTGCTACATCTAGGAGTGGCCATGAACCAGAGTCAAGCCTCCAGTGCTCACACACAGCTGGGCATAAAAATATTCCATGTAATGAGTACCTGAAAACAAGCTGGAGTAGCTGTTCTATTTTCAGACAAAGAGGAATTCATTCCAAAAATAATCAGAAGAGGCACAGGTCACTGAATATGGGTTAAGAGAACCATTCATAAGTGGGCATGGTGACACATGCCTATAATCTCAGCACTCTGAGGCTGGGGCTGGAGTATCACCATGAATTTGAGGCCAGCATGGAATATATAGTGAGTTCAAAGTCATGTTGAATCACATAAGTTGGACCCTGTCTTTAAAAAAATAAAACAATGAAACAGGAAGATACAACACTTATAAAAACATTTGCACTGAACACCAGCACACCTGACCTCATAAAACCAACACTACTGGACCCAAAAGGTCATATAAATATCAACACGATTACTGTGGGGGATTCAATAGCCCACTGTCACAGAGACAGATAAACTAGACAAAAAAGTAACGAAAGAAATATCAGAGTTGAATCAGACCTTTGAAATATGGACTTGATAGATGTCAACAGAGTATTCCACTCAACAACCACAGAGTTCAAATTCTTCTCAGCAGCGCATGAACTAGTAGCTATTTTCCCAAAATATACTATAATGTTACCTGTAAAGTGTTAAGTAAATGCAAAAGAACTGAAAGTTGTTCATGTATACTATCAGAACACAGTGCAATGAAACAAGAAATCAATGACAAAACAGCCACAGAAATTATGCAGATGCATGGAAGTTAAATAATATTATCTTGAATAATCAATGGGTTACAGAAGAAATCAAGGAAAAAATAAGTTCCTAGAATCAAAAGATAGTGATAGTACAATATACCAGAATTTATAGGTCAAGTGAAAGCAATCCTAAGAGAAAGGATAACAACTGTAAATGCTCACATCAGAAAAAATGTGAATCCAAATAAATAATCTAATGATGCCTCTTATGGTCATAGAAAAACAAAAACCACCCATATTCAAAGCTAATACAAGGAAGAAAAAGAAGAAAAAATTAGAGCAGAAATTAATGAAATTGGGACCTTGGTCTGTGCAGCCGTGTACTCCCTGTGGGACTTGCACCAGCCCTGGGGAATACAAGCTGCCCTGGGACCACACACTTTCTACATGACTCCAGCAGCCACTGAAGAATGACACGGCACCCTGGGACCTTGGCCCATGCCCAGTGGACCCCCAGACCCAGGACATCTGTTGGCCATTTGGGGACACTCCCTGCCTCCTGGGCCTAATACTGCTGTTTGATCTTCAGCTCCCACCTTTCTCCCAGAGCCTTGGACCACAGTGGATTAACTGTGTTAACTTGAAGGGAGATTCAGTAACCGCCTCACCCAAACAGATCTCAGCAGGCTCCAGTCAGTGTGGTAAGTATGCCCCTAAAATAGAGGTGTACAGTGGGTAAGTAGGGCCAGTGGTAAAGCTCCTTCCAACAAACTGTTAGACCTTGGTAGGTCTGGCAAGAGTGTGGGTGACACTTTCCTGCACACAGAAAACATCAAGAAGGGTGAGGAGTGTGCCAATAAGGACTCCCCCAACTTGGAGAAAATAAAAAGGGCTTATGAGATACACAGGCACACAATAGGGACACAGTAATGCCTTAGCCAACTCAAACACTATAGACAGGGAGATTTGGTAACCTGGAAAACCTGAAGATAAAGTAATAGCAAGAACTAAAAGTTGATCTACATCAATGCTACTAGGCTTGTCAGCGTAGGAAGAATATAGGACTCACCCAACAGGCCCTGCAATGGGAAGTCAGGTGATTGGCCCACCTATTCACTGAGGGACCCAGCAATTGGACAAACATCAACCTTACAGTAGGACTCCAAAATACACACTGCCAAGAGTTGACACTAGTGGGATTGAAGGGTCAAATATTAACTCGAAAGGGGGAAATGGAAAAAAAAAAAGCAAAATGCAGTCTCAAACATCTAGTCCACCAGGAGCAAGTACAGGAGACATTGAAATAGAAGACTTCAAAAGTAGCACACCAGAAACCTCTGAAAACATAGCAAGTGAAATAAAAAAAAAAGAACTCCATTAGGCTATAGAGAAAATCAGATTAGAGGTGCTCTCCCATGTGAAGATAGAAATAACAACCTTAGTAAAGGAGTTGCTGAGCACAGCTAAAGAAGAAATAGAGGGAAAAGTACAGGAGCATGGGAAACTGATTGAAACCTTGAATGAACAATATAGAAAACACACAGAATTCATGAAACAAACTCAAAGGGACATTCAAGAAACAAAAAATTCTATTCAAAGCTGGCAAAACCATTTAAATGAAGCTGAGGATAGGATTTTGGACCTTGAGGACAGGATCACAATTAGTGATCATAAAAGGATAAAACTTTAAAAAACAACAAAGCAGCATGAAATGACAATCCAGCAGGTAAAAGATGATGCCAAGAGTAACAACATAAGATTAACAGGCATCAGTGAAGAGGCAGGAGTCAATGCAAATGACAGAACTAAAATATTCACAGAAATAATAACAGAAAATTTCCCAAACATGGGGAAAAAATCTGATATGCAGATACGTGAGGCATATAGAATGCCAAACAGTCACAACCAACATAAATCTAACCCAGACACATAATAATTAAGACCCCAAACATACAGCATAAAAACAGAATACTAAAAGCTGTTAGAGAAAAGACACAAATCGCCTATCAAGGAAAGCCCAACAGACTTTTCATCACAAGCTCTCAAGTCAAGATGAGCTAGGATTGAGGAATTTCAAGCCCTGAAAGAAAACAACTTTCAACCCAGACTGATGCACCCAGCAAAACATTCATTCAAATTTAATGGAGAAACAAGGTACTTCCATTACAAAGAACACAGAAGAAATTCATATCCACCAAACCAACCTTAGAAAGAGTGCTGAAAGACATACTAGATAGAGATAAAAATGCCACAATTCCCAGAACAACAACAGAAAGAAACCACCAGGTAGGACAAGCAATTAAGTGAGGGGGTAAAACAGAAAGCAAACCACTGGAACATAACATGGTAAAGTCGAGCCAGTTCATATCAGTGATCTCCATAAATGTAAATGGCCTCAATTCACCTATCAAAAGAAATAGGCTGACAGAATGGATCAAGAAATGTGATCCCACAATATGCTGTATACATGAAACACATCTGACACAAAAGGAAACTCATAGATTAAAAGTCAAAGGATGGAAAACAGTATTCCATGAAACAGGAACCCAGAAAAAAGCAGGTGTATCTATTCTACTTGCAGACAACATGAACTTCAAACTAAAATGACTAAAAGAGATAAAGAAGGTACTCATACTTGTTAGTGGAAAAATTCAAGAGGAAGAACTAACAATTATAAATATATGTGCACCAAATACAGGAGCACCCAACTATATAAGACAGATACTAATGGACATGAAAAAACCTAATATACAAGAACACAATTATAACTGGGGACCTTAACACCCCATTGTCACAAAGAGATCAACTAGACAAAGTGTCAGCACAGGAATAATAGAACTGAATCATACCTGTGAGCAATTGGACTTAGTAGATGTTTACAGAGTGTTCCACCCAATCACATCAGAATACACATTCTTCTCAGCTGCGCATGGGACATTCTCCAAAATAGACCATATATTATTCCATAAAACATTCTTAAGTAACTGCAAAGGTATTGAAATTATCCCATAAATAATATCTGACCATAGCACACTGAAACTGTAAACTAATGGCAAAAGAAATTGCAAAACCTGCATAAATACATGGAAATTAAATAACAAACTTTTGAACAACCAGTGGGCTACCAATGAAATTAAAGAAGAAATAAAGCAATACTTACAATTCAATGAAAATGCAGAAACAACATACTGTAAGTGTGGATGCAATGAAAGAGCTCTTAAGAGGGAAATATATAGCAATAAACTGTCATATCAAGAAAACAGAATGAGCACAAATAAACGACCTAATGCTTCATCTCAAGCTTCTAGAAAAAGAAGAGCAAGTTAAACCAAAAGCTCACAGAAGAGAGGAAATTGTAAGGATAAGAGCAGAAATCAACGCAAATGAATTTAAAAAAATACAAAGAATTAATGAAACAAAAAGCTGGTTTTCTGAGAGAGTAAACAAAATTGACAAACCTCTAGCTAATCTTACAAAGAAAAAGTAAGAAAAAAACCCAAATTCACACAATGAGGACTGCAAAGGGGAAAATTACTACAGATCCCATGGAAATTCAAAAGATCATAAATACCTACTTTGAAAATCTCTACTCACATAAAGTGAAAAACACAGAGGAAATGAACAGATTTCTCAAAACATGATACAGCAATTTTGAATAACTCAATATCAGCTATTGAAATTGAAAATGTAATTAAAAATTTACCAACAAAGAAAAGCCCAGGTCCTGTTGGATTCACAGCTGAATTCTACAAGAAATTTAGAGAAGATTTGATGCCAATACTCCTTAAACTCTTCAATGAAATTGAAAAGAAAGCAATCCTCCCTAAATCATTCCTGGAGGCAAGTATCCCTCTCATGCCAAAACCAGAGAAAGACCCAACCAAAAAGGAGAACTATAGACCAATCTCACCAATGAACATTGATGCAAAGATTCTCAATAAAATACTGGAAAATAGAATGCAGCAAATCATCAAGAAGATTATGACCAAGTGGTATTCATTCCAAGAATGAAGGCATGGTTTAACATATGCAAATCAATAAATGTAATATACCACACCAACAGAGCCAAAACCAAACTCACATGGTCATCTCAATAGATGCAGAAAAAGCTTTCAATAAAGTCCAACACACGTTTATGATAAAAAACCTTCAGAAACTTGGAATACACGGTGTCTACCTCAATCTTATAAAGGCCATCTACGACAAACTAACAGCCAACATTATACTAAATGGACAAAATCTGAAAGCTTTCACTTTAAAATCAGGAACAAGAAAAGGATATCCTCCATCATCACTCCTATTCAATTTAGTTCTGGAAACACTAGTCAGGGCAATTAGACAAGAGACAGAAATAAAAAGAATAAAGATAGGAAATGAAGAAGTTAAATTATCATTATTTTCAGATGACATGATACTCTATATAGAAGACCCCCAAAAAATCCATAAAAAGACTACTAGAGGTAATAAACAAGTTCAGCAGTGTAGCTGGATACAAAGTTAATGCTCAAAAATTAATAGCATTCCTGTACACAAACAAAAGACTCACCAAGAGAGAAATTATTGGAATATCACCCTTCACAATAACATCTAAAAAAATGCAACACTTAGGAATCAACCTAAGAATGTAAAAGACTTACATGCTTAAAGTTATACTATGCTAAAAAAAGGAGATTGAAGAGGATATTAGAAAATGGAAGGCTATTCCTTGTTCTTGGCTAGGAAGAACCAACATTGTGAAAATGGCCATACTCCCAAAACTGTTATACAGATTTAATGCAATCCCAATCAAAATTCCATTAACATACCTCACAGATATAGAGAAAACACTCCTGAAATTCATTTGGAAACAGAAGAAACAGAATAGCAAAGGCAATTCTGGGCAACAAAGGCAAAGCAGGAGGCATCTGAATTCCTGGCCTGAAACTATAATACAAAACCACAGTGATAAAATCGGCCTGGTACCAGCAAAGAAATAGACCTGAGGATCAATGGAACAGATTAGAAGATTCAAGCTCAACTACAAAGACACTCAGCCACCTGATATTTGACAAAGGGGCTAAAAATGTTCACTGGAAGAAGGATAGCTTCTTTAATAAATGGTGTTGGAAAAACTGGCTTTCCACATGCCAAAGACCGAAACTAGATCCATGCCTATCATGCACAAAACTAAAGTCTAAATGGATCAAAGACATAAATATTAAAATAGAAACACTAAATCTACTGGAAGACAAGGTAGGCAGAATTCTTGGAGACATAGGGGTAGGCAAAGAATTCAAAAACAAAATGTGAACTGCACAGGAAACACTTCAAAGAATCAACAACTGGGATCTCATATTATTGAAAAGTTTCTGTACTTCAAAAGAAATTACCCACAGAGTGAAAAGAAAACCCATAGAATGGGAAAGAATTTTAGCCAGCAACCCCTCAAACAAAGGACTTATATCCAAAACATATAAAGAACTGAAAAACATCAAGCCCCCCAAATTCAAAGACCTTCTCCAAAAATGGGCATCTGAGATTAACACACAGTTCTCAGATGAAGATATACAAATGGCAAATAAATACATGAAGAAATGTTCACCATCACTGGCCATTCAAGAAATACAAATTAAAACAGCATTGAGATTTCATCTGACACCGGAAAGAATAGGTGCCATCAAGAAATCAATTGATAGCAAATGTTGGCGAGGCTGTGGGGAAAAAGGAACGCTGTTCCACTGTTGGTGGGAGTGTAGACTGGTGCAGCCACTATGGAAATCAGTATGGAGAATTCTCAGAAGACTAGGATTGAAAGTTCCATTCAACCCAGCTATTCCCCTCTAGGGTATTTTCCCAGAAAACCTGAAAAGATCATGTCACAGTGATATATGTGCACCTATGTTCATAGCAGCACAATTTGTAATAGCTAAATCTTGGAAATAACCAAAATGCTCATCAACTGCAGAGTAGATGAAAAAGATGTGGTATTTTTATACAATGGAATATTACTCAGCTATAAAAAATGATGATCTTGAGACCTTCATAGGTAAATGGAGACAACTTGAATCTATCCTCATTAATGAAATAAGAATCATATTTATAAATGTCACATTATTTCTGTAGTGTAAAAAGTAATAATAAATGTAGGAGTAATAAAACCCAAAATGTGTAATTGCTATTGTAAAAGAGAGGAAAAGGAAGTGCACTAAAGGATATAACTACATGTCTGTTTAAGTGTGTAGGATTAATAACCATATCAAATTTTTGTTGGGCCGTTGAACAGAACTGTTTACACTCTCACTGTTTGAATGTCCAGTTTGTATGCTTTAATTTTGTAACTTAAACAACTATTTCTAAGAGGACAATATGTAATTTACCAACTAGTAATTTCTTACTGTTTATGTTTTGAAATCCCATATTATTTCTACCCTTTTTCTGTTTTGCTTTTTTTCCTCTTTAAATAAAATTTTAAAAAGGAAATTAATGAAATTGAGAGTGTTGTAGTTTTCAAGGGAAACAATTTAATACAGGACACATAATTTATAGGATTATTTTATAATAGTCACCCGAAGAGTCAAATATAAGAGTGCAGGAGATCTGTCCACACACTAGAGACTCAACTAATCCAGGTGAGGGCCTGGATCTGACAGCAGTGTCCTGCATGAGTCCACCTGAAGATCTAGACCCCATAACAAAGCCCACCATGAGTCCTGCTGGAGGCCTAGAGCCCACAACAGTGTCTCATGCAAGTCTGTTTTACAGATCTGTGCTGGGAAGGCCCACGGGCCAGTGATCAAAGCTAGAAAGTCTGTACCAGCAGGATGAAGGATCTGTGCCAGCAGGCTGAGGGATCTGTGCCAGCAGATTGAGGGATCTACTCTGGAGCCAAGAAGCAATGCTTAAAGTAAGGACCAGAGCTCTTGCTAAAAGTACCACAGGGATTCTCAGTAACAATGCGGTCCTGAGCTCCTCTGATGCTGAGAACAGCTGAGTTCATATCAGGAACGTCAGCTTGACAGGCTCCTCCAGGAGAGCCAATAGCACAGGAGGACCAGCAACACTGCTTCCTCCTCTCTAGTTCTCTTTTTATGTGGTTGGCAACAATCCTCACATGGGCCATCCACACCCAGCACCACAATGACTCAGTTCAGCTGGTTGTTATAAGTTGTTAATCCACTACAGAGAGTAAAAAAAGCAATATAAAGAATCAATGAATTGAAGAACTGGTTCTTTGAAGGAATAAACAAAATAGACAAACCCTTAGCCTATCTTACCAAGAAAAGGGAAGAAGTGATCCAAACTAATTAAATTAGAAATGAAAAAGTCAGAATCAAAATGGTCACCACGGTAGTTCAGAAGATTATTAGAAACTACTTTGAGAATCTGTACTCCAATAAATCAGAGGATTCAGAAGAAATGAATAGATTCCTAGATACACATGAATTACCAAAACCAAACCAAGAAGATATAAAAACTTTGATAAATTCCACAACAGGCAATGAAACTAAAGCAATTATTTAAAACAAAACAAAACAACCTACCTACTAACAAGAGCCCAGGACCTTATGGATTCATTGCTGAATTGTATAAAAACTTTAAAAACTGAGTTGAATAAGAATTCATGTAAGAACCTTCAAATTCTTTAATAATGCTGAAAAGGAAAAAGTACTCCCAAACTCATTCCTTGAAGCTAGAATTATATGAATTCCAAAAATGAGAAAAGGATCCAACCAAAAGACAAATACACTAAAAATCACAGACCAAGCTTCTTAATGAACACAGAGGCAAAAATCCTCAAGATACTGGTAAGTAGAATGTAAAAAATCACCAAAAAGATCATACAACATGAACAAGTAGGCTTCATCCCAGGAATGCATGGATGGTTCAACATAAGCAAGTCAATAAATAAATGTAATCCATCACATAAACAGAAGCAAGGGCAAAAATCACATGACCATCTCAATAGATGCAGAAAAAACACTTGAGAAAATCTAACATCCCCTCCTGATAGAACCACTGAAGAAAATAGGTATAGAAAGATCTCAACTGATAAAAGCCATTTATGACAAGCCAACAGCCAAATGGGGGAGAAGCTGAAAGTTTTTCCTCTAAAATGAGTTTTTCCTATAAATTCTATATGTACCAACTTATCAGTGGGAGTGTGGTCATTATGTACTGCTGACAGATACACAAAATAAATAAATAAATTTCTGTCACCTTGAGAAATGCTGACTCATGACAGGGAGTCAACTAATTTATGCAAAGACAATGGAAACTGAATATCCTGGGGTGGGGGCAGGGGTCACAACTTGCAGGTTCCTGGGCATCAGAGTCATCCAGGGAAGCATGTCATGGTCATGACCAACACCCTTGAGCCCCTATCTTGCATGGAACCTGTTCATTCTCTTCTGCTTCTCAGCGGCCTCAGTGGGGGGAGCTTCCTAGAATCCTGTCTGCTTGCAGCACTATCCCCGCAGAGTCCTCATTTCAGTTCTCACAGCTTACCTTGATCCTCACTTCTGTCCAGCACTTCATGCTTTCTCCTGTACTCCTACCACCTTCCAAACTGTCTCTTTCCATCTCCAGTGCACCCTATGCACTGCCACCAGAGGTTTTTGAAGATGGGTGCATGTTTAATCAGGACATCTCTTGTTTTTAAGACAAAACAAGCCACAGAGCCTTCAGTGGCTCCCAGTTGCTAAATTCACAAGTCCCAAATCTCTGGCCTGGGCTTTCTGACATGGTGACTCATTTGCATGGCTTGGTGTGCCCTTTCCTTTTTGCACGTAGGTGTATATCCTTTGCTACCATTGCTGAATCCAGAAAGTGGCACCGTGTCTCCTATGACACGATTCTTGGTTTTGGTTTCCTGCCCTCTTCAACACTCTCCCAGTTTTATACCCAGTATTTCTAATTTTTCTCTTTTTCTTTACTTTCTCCTTCTTGCTTTCTTTTCCTGTCCCAACCTGTGGTAAACGTCCTTCATATGTCCTATGTTTGGCATTGGCCCTGGAATTTCTTCTGCTTGCATCTTCTTCTGTCTTTCCACATTCATTGACAATATCTCCTCTGATGTCTGTGTCCATCACAGGTACTAGAACAGCAACAACAATATCATTATTATTAATCACAGCTTATGTTGTTTGGGTACTGACCATATGTTAGACACTGTGCTATGCACTATCTATTGAGTAGTTTAACCTCTGCATGAACTGTACTCTAAAGACACAGTTTATTCCTTATTTTAGAGATTAGTTAAATGAAAGTTAGGAAGGGCAAATTATTTGTCTTAGGTATACAGCAAGAAAATATCAAGAGGATTTGAAAGAGATATGACACATGCACTGCACTCCTAACTCCATTGCCTGATCCCATCACTGGCCTAAATTCCTTTTTTGATTTTTGTCTGCATTTCTGTATACTAGGTGAAATATATGTTTAAATATTTAAATATTTTATATGATTTAAATGTTTAAGCATTTTAAAATTAAAATAATTTTAAGTTAAAAATGTATTACTATAAAATATATAGTGTCATTAACCCCCCACAAAATACCTTCCCTTGCTTCAGACACAGGTAACCCATCATGCTGGAAACTTTCTGGAGCAGTTTTGAAAGTCCTCTTTCATGAGTGTCTTTATGAGGTGCAATAAAAAATACGGCAAATATAACTTACTGTCACCCAATGGAAAGGCAGGCTTGTAAAATTCCTTGTGTCTGCTGCTCTTCTTCCCTGACATCTTATGAACAATCAGCAATGTGTGATCACTTACTTGAAGTTTTGAGCTTACACTGAGGTGTTTTTTGTTATCCTGTAGGTGGGTTTGGAATTGTCAAATGGTAATTATTGACAGAGAAAAAGCTGTATTTTCATGATCTTTTGCAGCAACAAAAGTCCTATTTATTATGTCAGTCAAGATGCCCTGGACAGCAGGGGCTGGCAGCCCTGACTTACTCTGGTGTTCCCAGCACAGGTGGCTGGCTGCTGCCAGTGAAGGCTCCAAGTGAGGGAGGGACCTCAGGTTGGTCAGTGAAGAGGTAACACAAGGTCATTCACTACCTAGACTCCTTCATTCTTTTGCTTTATGTCATGCATAAAGTCAGTTCCCTTCTGACATTGGTGGCTGCTTCTGGAGTGGTCCCACATTGCCAGTAGTTACCATGGTGAATTGCTTCCCTCAATGATAGCCAATGAAGGCTGAAACTTCAGCATGAATAAAGACTATACTTTTGGTCTTACATAGTTGTATGAACCCATTATAATAGCAGTCACTAAGGACTATCCTTAAGACTAGGACATAAAGACTGTTTTCTGAACTAATTACGTGCAGCATATATTATTGTATTAAAAAATTCCATTGGAGTTTTGGGGCACTAACCTGTAATCTCAGTGCTCTGGGAGTGTTATGGTTTTTGTTTGGATGGCCCCCAAGCCTCATTCAATCATGATGTGGCTGAGTTTGGCATTCATATCTGGTTCATTGTCTGGCATTGGGATTGGTGGTATAAGTGTTGCACCCACCCAGTGCAGAGCCAACATACAGTGCAAGGGTGGGAAGAAGGTGTGTCTTTGGTCTGTTTGCTCTGTTGCACTTGCTGTTTGGAGTGGCCATGAATGGCTGCCCCACCATACCATCTTGCCTTGGGGCCAGCTGAGTATGGACTGAAACCTCCAAAACTGTAAAAAAATAAACCTTCCCTTGCTTTACTTTGGGTGTCAGTTATTTTGTCTCAACAATGACAGAAAAGTAACTAAGACAGAATTTGTACCAGGAGTAGGGCCATTGCTGTGACTGTACCTGACCATGTGGTTTAAGAGCCTTTGGGAATGGCTTGTGGGAAGAGTGTGGAAACATTTGGAGATGTACCTAAATGCATAGAGCTGGAACAGTTTAAGCTGTTCTGTAGAGGAGATTCTAGTCAGAGCTCAGGAGACCGGAAGGCTGATAGAAAGCCTGCTAGTAAAGACCAGGCTTTGGAAGTTTTTGCTGGGAAGAAGGACTGCACTTGTTGTTGGACTCCAGATGATATGTATTGTGGCTTTGCAGAAAGTTTGTCTGCATTTTGCTCATGTCCAGAGACTTTGCTTGAGAATGAGACTAAGGGTGTTAGACTGATTAATCTGGCAGAAGAAATTTCAAGGCAGTCAAATGTTGAGGTAGTAGCATGACTATTGGTCTATTGGTGGTTTTTAGCCAGATTTATGTTGCAAGTCAAGAGCAAAGAGCCTAGCAAGTTAATTCAAAACAGTGTGAGTTTGGTCAGAAAGCTGTGGACTGTAAAGACAGAGCTGAGACCTTGACTGCTGAGAAGGAACAAAGAAATAAAAAAGATGGCATACTGGAAAGCAGTGAATCTCTACCCTTTGCAGCCTCAAAACTGCAAAAGTGAAAGACTTTGCTCAGAGGAGAAGGCTGTAGAGTTCTGTGTTCCAGAGTGGTGACAGAGACCAAAGGAGGTTCCAAAATGGTGGCAACCACACCACATTCCAAAGTGGCATTGGCATAAAGAAGCTGTTCCTTACAATCAGGTTGAGGGTGCTTGGCAATCTGGGCACTCAACCCCTACAGCCAAGGAGAGGAAAGCCTGGCTACTGCTCCAACTAGCAGCAGAACTCAACAGCATCCACGTGGCACTGGTTTTAGGCAAATGGAGAATGCTCAAGTTCTGAAGTTAAGGAAGTATTTCCCGTGCAGTTTGGTTCTTGTTTATGAATTCTCTACCTACCCCTACGTCTTCTAGATTTTTACCTCCTTTATCTTCTAACAGATTTAGTGTTTCTGTTTTGATATTTAGATCTTTGAACCATTTAGATTATAGTTTAGTACATGGTGATAGACATGGGTCTAGTTTTAGTTTTTGGCATATGGATAGCCAGTTTTTTCAGCATCATTTATTAAAGAGGCTATCGTTCTTCTAGTGAACATGTTTGGCCCCTTTATCAAAGATAAGGTGGTTGAGTGTGTTTGTATTTGTATCTTCTAGTCTATTTCATTGATCTTTAGGTCTGTTTTTATTCCAGTACCATGTTGATTTTATTATAGCTTTATAGTATAACTTCAAGTCAGGGATTATGATGCCTCCTGCCTTGGCTTTGCTGTTTAGAATTGCCTTTGCTATTCTAGGTCTCTTCTGGTTCCAGATGAATTTTAGGAGTGATTTCTCTAGATCTATGATGTATGTTAGTGGTGTTTTCGTTGGGATTGCATTGAATCTGTATAACACTTTTGGGAGAATGGCCATTTTCACAATATTTATTTTTCCTATCCATGAACAATGGATGTCTTTCCATTTTCTGAGGTCCTCTTTGATTTCTTTTTTCAGGGCATTATAATTTTCCCTGTATAACTCTTTTACTTCTTTTGTTAGATTAATTCCTAAGTATTTCATCCTTTATTTTGTGAAGGGTGTTGGCTTCTCTTATTTCTCTCTCAGTGATTTTGTTGTTAGTGTTTAGGAATGCTATTGATTTTTGAATATTGACTTTGTATCCAGCTACATTGCTGAATTTATTTATTATATTTGGGAGTCTTTCAATAGAGTTTTGGGGGTCTTCTATGTAGAGTATCATGTCGTCTGCAAATACTGAAAGTTTAACTTCCTCTTTTCCTATCTTTACTCCTTTTATTTCTTTCTCTTGTCTAATTGCTCTGGTTAGTATTTCCAGTACTATGTTGAATAGGAGCAGTGAAAAGGGACATCCTTGTCTTGTGCCTGATTTTAAGGTAAAGGCTTTCAGTTGTTGGCCATTTAATATGACACTGGCTGTTGGTTTGTCATAAATGGCCTTTATCATACTGAGGTAGAGACCATCTATTCCAATTCTCTGTAAGGTTCTTATCATGAATGGGTGTTGGATCTTATCAAAAGCTTTTTCTGCATCTATAGAAATGATCATATGATTCTTACTTTTGGCTCTATTGATATGGTGGATTACATTTATTGATTTGCATATGTTGATCCATCCCTGCATGCCTGGGATGAATCCCACTTGGTCATGGTGTATAATCTTCTTGATGATTTGCTGCATCCTGTTTGCCAATACTTTATTGAGAATTTTTGCATCTATGTTCATTAGGGAGATTGGCTTGTAGTTCTCTTTTTTTAGTGGGTCTTTCTCAGGTTTTGGTACTAGAGTAATATTTGCTTCCAGGAATGACTTAGGGAGAATTGTTTCCCTTTTGATTTTATTGAACAGTTTGAGGAGTGTCGGTATTAAGTCTTCTTTGTATTTCTTGTAGAATTCCGCAGTGAATCTGTCTGGGCCTGGGCTCTTCTTTTTTGGTAAGGACTTAATTACGTTTTCAATTTCATTAATAGAAATTGGGTTATTCAGCAGTTTTACATCTTCTTGATCCAGCTTTGGTTGTTTATATGTTTCTAGGAATCTGTCCATTTCTTCTGTGTTAATCGAACCTATGAGAGTAGAGGTTTTCGAAATAGGTATTTCCACAGAGTCGGTAGTGATTTCACCTTTTCCAATCTGTATTGCATGAATTTGAGTCTTTTCTTTCCTTTTTAAAATTAGGTTGGCTAGGGGCTTGTCAATTTTATTTATTCTTTCAAAGAACCAACTCTTTGATTCATTGATTCTTTGAATTGTTTTCTTAGTCTCTATTGCACTAATTTCTGCTCTGATCCTTATAATTTCTTCCCTTCTTTTGGCTTTGGGCTAGGCTTGCTCTTCTTTTCTAGCTGTTTGAGGAGTAGTATCAGGTTGTTTATTTGTGTTCGTTCTGTTTTCCTAATGTGGGAACTCAGTGTAATAAATTTTCCTCTAAGTACTGCTTTTATTGCATCCCACAGATTCCAGTAAGTTGTATTTGTATTTTTGTTTGCTAGTAGATATTGTTTAATTTATTCTTTAATTTCTTCTGTGACCCATTGATTGCTCAAGAATGTATTATTCAATTTCCATTTGTTTGTGGGGTTTTTGCAGTTTTTTTTAATCCTTAATTTCCAGTTTCATGGTGCTATGATCTGATAACATGCATGGGATAATTTCAGTTCTTTTGCATTTACATAAATATGTTCTGTGGGCTAATATATGGTCTATTTTAGAGAATGTCCCATGTATTGCTGAGAAGAATGTATATTCTGATGTTGTTGGAGAGAATGCTTTACTATTTGCACATATCAGGATTAATAGTCACACCCTCTAAAGAGGCATTTGGGTTTCTTGTGTGAGGTTAAGGTTCTAAAGAGTTCTCAAACACAGTTCCTCCACAGTTGGGTCGTGGCTGACATCAGGCCTTTAATTTCCATGTTCTGGCAATGCCGAGGTCTCTGCAAAGAGCATGATATTCTGGAGCCTTCTGATTTCCAAAGTGGTACCTCACTTCTCCCAGAGCTAGTGGTGGAAGGTTGTTCTGGGCTGGCTCTTCATGTATCTGGTGATTTACTGGTTGGATGGTGATCAAGGCAGAGGTCATGACACTGCTTTGTTTATGATCCTAGGTAATCCTTATATTTCAAAATAGCCCCAAGAGGTGGATATTTTTGTTATTCTTATTTTACAAATAAAGGAACTATCACCCAGAAAAGTTCTGAAACTTGCTAGCATCTTTAACTCAGTCATTAGCCAATCTGAGTTTCCAGGAGTTCCCTCCACCTCCTAGGGTCTTGGCTTCAACTTGTATCACATTTGCTAGTTTAGCAAAACAAATTCAACCTCTTCCAATAATCTCATATTTGTCTCAGTTTGAAATGCACAGGTTTGCAAGGAGCATTCTACAATGACTACCTGCAGTCTTGGCATCAGGTTTGCTTTATCCCAAATGCACCTGCAGATTCTTGGTAAATATCTGGCTCTGATGATTTGTCCCAGGCAGAAAGCAGTGAAATGTTCTAGTTCACTGAGAACATATTCCTATTTGATTCCAGTTTTCAGAACACTAACAATGAGAATGCATTTCCCGTAACCACAGCCTGTGCTCTTAGGCTGGGCAGCGAAAACCTCAGTTGGTTCTGAGTTTGCAACAAATGTCTCAGAGCAGAGTCTGGGCTCCTTCTGTAAATAGTGCCTTTGGCTTCTCTAGCTTGTGCTTCTCTGGGGAAAGATGAAATTGATGCGGCCTCTGAGCGATTCAGCACTTGTCTCTCACCATAAGAACAAAAGAGCATTTAAATCTGGTCTTTGAAAGTTCTGGAGGCTTGGAAGAGTCTATTTTTGTTTGCCTGTTCATTAACTTACTCATTAATCATTCAGCAAATATGTACTCGGGCCCTGTGCTTGCTGTGATGGGGAGGCAGTGATGAGCTAAACATCATCCTTTTCCTTGCTGTATTTCAGGATCACTTGATTTTTGTTACTATCCATGTGGCAGCAGTAGCTGCTTGACATATTTAGTAATGGGAGCATGGTAACATAGGAACCAGTGACACAACAGCTTTGGAATCCAGATCTTTTCTATCATAATTTCAAGGTTTCCTCCCCTCAATTCTGAGCAGTTTCCCCCACTGTCAGACTTCACCTCATTTTCAAATTAGAGAGAGAGAAAGCAAACTGAAGATCTTTCAGTTTGGAGAAAGGCAATATGTGCTATCAGTAATTTGTCCTCAGTGTTAGATCCCTTGGTGGGCTCTGGACACAATACCCACAATTTAAAAGAGGAAGGTTTAATCTGCCTCATATTAGAAGGAGATTAAGTCCAAGGCTGACTGGCTCCAAGGCAGAAACATCATATGGTAAGGGTATGGCAGAACGAAGATGCTTTAAAGTTCATGGCAACCAGGCAGCAGAGCAAGGGAACAGTACCAGTGAGGAAGGAATGAGGGACCATGTGTGGCTCCTAAGGTCCAGCCCACGACCCATCAAAATGCATCCAAAAGTGTGCTGCCAATCCCTCAGGTGGATTTCACAGCCAGTCAAGTGAACGGTCCATCCTATCTGCCACGTATATTCATTATTAATGACAAGTCTGGCAATGGCCAGGCAAGTGTTGGGCTGGGACTGAGGGGTGCATAGGAGGAGGTCTGGGTC
Organism: Hydrochoerus hydrochaeris; assembly: GCA_004027455.1. NCBI lineage: Eukaryota > Metazoa > Chordata > Mammalia > Rodentia > Hydrochaeridae > Hydrochoerus > Hydrochoerus hydrochaeris. Next base: position 344,590 of record PVLA01001362.1, on the reverse strand, counting down.
CTCGAGAAAGGACCTTGCACTGTTGTGGGAGAACAGCAAAGGGTCCATCCTGGTCATCTGGCCCAGGCAGGCTTGTGAAAGATAGACAGAAGCTAAGCTTTGAAAGGAGAGAAGCTAGGTCATCCTGCATGGGAAAGCCCAAGAAAGAGATCAACCTACAGAGAGATGTGGGTGCTTGAGAGAACATGCTAGATTCAGAAGAAACTAAAACAATCTTAATCTGATCTAAACAAAGTCCCCTTGCTGGGGACTGAAGAGAGAGGCCATGGGTGGAAGGGTCTTATACTGCCTGGGAAGGAGTTTGAACCTGGACCTGCACAGAAAGAACTTTTGTGAGATCTTATTTGCCATCTGACTAAGGTTTAGAGCAGTCACCCTGGGTGATAGAAAAATAGATCAGAGCTGAATGTGAGGTGGAGCAAGAGGAGGGGAAGGGAGAAGAGTCTGGAGCTTCCAAGAGATCTGTATTGCCTCCTGTGTGTTCGGGTTGTTCACAGCTCTTAATAGTATCCTCCTTATGCTCTAGCAGGTCGTACATGAAGAGAGAGCATCACTTAATGCCCATAGGTGCAGCTCTGCCTCAAGGCCTCCTTTGAGGGAGAGTCTCTCCGTGTCTGCACCAGGCAGAACGTGCCCTGGAGATTTGCTCATGGTGCGTTGCGGAGCAGAGGCAAATATGTAGCCCCTTGAGAAAATCAAGGCGCTTCTGTAGGCTGTCTGAGGTAAGCCCTAAAGGATGAATAGTGTTTGCAATGATGGATTGGGAAGGTGGTTGTGGGGAAAAATTTGTTGGCGGGGGAACCATCATGGGTATGTAGTAAGGGAAATAAACTAATGCATAGCTCATATTGAATTTATATGTGTTTTTTCCTTGTAAATGGACCCTCATTAGTTGATTCATGCTTGATTAATTAAAGTCATTAGTGATCAATACAAGTTCATGCTTATTAAGTGCCCAATTGTGTGGAAATGTGAAGAAGCATGTTCCTTCTAGCCTTTTCCTCAGAACATTTGCTCTGTGGGATGTTAATGTGTATCATGTATTAGAGGGCTGCTGATCAAATGGATCTAAGGAAATGTGGGCATTATTGACTGCCTGGCAGTGAAACTCATGCTTTGAGCAGGAAAGAACCCTTTCCTCAACACCGTGCTCTCCCACTCTGCCTACTCTATGCTCCCCCACCCCACTGGGCCTGAATGAAGTCACGTATTGGCAGCAGACCCTTTGCAAATCATGCACTTGCTTGAGGGTGTAGACAGGTGCATACACAGCTCTGTTCCTTGAGAGCACAGCTTGTTGCCTGGAGTGTGAATTTGCCTGTATCTGCCAACTTTAAGATCACCTCAAAGTCCTAGGTCAGCAATTCCTCAATCTCTGAGTTTCTTGAGTGCTCTATTGCTCTTGCCAATGACTGTTCCACCCAGGAACCACCCCCACAAGGGCACGATATCCCCTGATTTGTCCTCGTCTGGTCCCTGCTGCCTGTGGACACAAGCTTCAGGGCCCAGGAAGCCTCAGATGCCAGTCCTGTGGTTATGGGCTTTGTAATAGCAGCTAAGGTCAGAAGCTGGTCTTTAGGATACAAGGAAAGCCTCACCCTTTGGCTGCTTGCTAGAGCCCATTGTGGGAAGCACAAAAGGAAGTGTGTGTACGCCAGATTTTGGGTTGAGTCTTGTATTCCTAAAATAGCTGCTATGATAGCATTGTGGTGTGATTATTGAAAGCTTGAGTTACCAATTGATTTTGGCTGAAAAATCAATGTGAAAAGAGATTGCAGTGCAGGAGTACGAATAAGCCAACCTTGACCCCATGCTGACAGAGCAGCTGTGCCTACTCTGGTCACATCCTTTGTCATCTCATTGCAATTGTATGTCATTGTCTATTTTTGCCATTGTGAACTCTTAGAGGTTACCACTGGCTCACAGCTACCTAACTTTGTAGTGAAGGAACAGAGTAGTTATGTTAGTTGGCTATGAAATTAATAAGGGATCAAATACAAATCTGAGTTTAAGTCAGTCTCATTGCAAAGTCCAAGTATGGAAGAGCTAAAGAGGCTGTGCATTTGGGGCCCCGCTGTATCAAAGTACACCAGTGGATGGTGCTCACCAGCTTTGCCTCAGTATCCAAGCAACTCTGGTATCTTTGAGTCTTGGAGGCATCCTTCTCCTCTTCTTCTTCCTCCCATTCTTCCCCTCTGTTTCTTCTTTTTCCTTCTTCTCTTTCTCTTCTCCTCTTCCATCCCTGTTTCCTCCCCTCTTCTTCTTCCTCTCCCTCTCTTCCTCCCCTCTTCCCCTCCTTCTCCTTCTTCTTCTTCTTCCTCTTTTCCTCCTCCTCCTTCTCCTTCTTCTTTGTCTTCTCTTTTTACTTGTTTTTTGAGACAGAGCCTTGCTATATAGTTCAGACCAGCCTTAAACTTATTATGTACCCCAAGATGATCTCAAACTTGTAGTGATCCTCCTGCTTCAGCCTCCCAAGAACATTACCACATTCAGCTGCATTCTCTCTTCTGATACTTGAGATACTGCTTCTAGGCATCACCACTGCAGCAAAAGATTCTAAATAAACTCCCCAAAGCAGTTTCCTTAATTCCTCATATATCACCATTCTACTCTAAATTTAGACTAATCTTATTTGGTCTAAATTAAGACTAATCTTAGTTGGTCCAAAATGCCTCTGTGGACCACCAGTCAAAGTGAGAATATGCAGTAGTCAGGTGATAAGTGAATTTTATTGATCAGCCTTCTTATTTCTGGGACAAAGTATTTGACACCAGAAACTTAAAGGGTGAGAAAGTAATTTTGATTCATAGTTTCAGACTACAAACTGTAAGGCAAAACTGTAAGGCAAAAGCAATGACTATAAAAGAAATGACAGAGGAAAGTACTCAATTCATGACATCCAGGAAGCAGAGTGCAGGGGAAGAGCCAGAGAAAAAGGGGCCATGGACCAGCAATAGGTCCACAGTCATGCCCCAAGACCCAGTTCCTCCAATGACACTGCACCTCCTAGTCCCCCAAGTAGCTATGAATTCATCAAAGGGTTAAACCTCATTGACTGTGAGATTAGTCCCCTCACAATTCAGCCACCTTTCAGGAGTCTCTTAGTTCAGTCAAGCTGACCGTTAAGATTAACAGGCACAGGGTTCTTCATGTGTGTCTACCTCACCGTGGGCCCAGATGTTCCAAGGGTCTACGTGTGGTTACTGTCCTGGTTGTTCAGTCTAATTAGAACCCACGCACTTGGTGACTGGCAGAATCCTTAAGCTGGACCATCAGCCCAAGGTGTGAGGGCATGAAGGGTTAAGAAGAGATTCCTGGAGCTTCCAACTCTCCTTCTGCCAAGATCGTAAGCCAGAGAAATATTTTACCCCTGGGAGAAATTTTTCAGAGTTCTGGACTTTCAGCTGTTCAGTGTTGTCTTAGTTATTTCCTTTGTTTCTGGAACAAAATGCTGGACACCTGCAATTTAAAGGAGGAGAGATTTATTTTGTCTTACAGTTCAGTCCATAATTAGCTGGCTCCAAGGCCTCACGGCATGGCAGAGGAGAGATGCTCATGGCACAGCAGTCAGGAAGCAGAGAGGTCATCCAGGAAGGAGCCAGGCAGGGGGATGTACCTCTCCAAGTCAAGCTCACAGTGTTCCACTCAACTAGACTGCACTGCTCAACAAAGATTTATCCATAAACCCCCATAATACAAACACCTTCCCAAAACCCCTGCTATGAGTGCCTGAGACTTTGGGGGGACATTGTAGATCTAAACTATAAAAAATGTCATCAAAGTTTTGAAGAAAGGAGGTAATCTTTGCCACTGCCCTTTGACCTTACCAGTTTGATCTGCTGAAGGCAGACAAATATTGAAGCCCATCTGTGGGCTACTGGACAACTCATCAGATTGGGCCCCAACTGCCATTTCTATTCCAGATGCAGTATCCTTATTAGATATCACCATAATGTGTTATGTCCAATATGTAGCTGCTGGCTTCACTTTTGTTCTCTGTACCAGTGTCCAAGACACCAGAAGCATCTCTTCTTATGCTTGGCAAGTTCAACAGTGCCCTATAACAAAATGCCACAAGGTGACATTAATTCTCTCTGTATGTCATCATATAATACACAGTTCTTGATGATCTTCACATCAATAAAATAAAAGATTGGTTTATTATGTTGTTGACATTATTATCATTATGTCTGATGAGTTAGAAGGAACAAATATTTTTGTTGCTTTGCAAAGATATGAGTGAAATAGAGAATAGAAGATGTGCCCTACAAAAATTGAGGTCCTTCTACTTCAGGGAAGTTTCTGAGTATTCAATAGTCTTAAAATAGTTTTGAGACTATTGAGAGTTAAGCTATAGTGAAAGGAAAGTTACTGTACCCCCAACTACCTAGCTTGAAAAAGGAGAGAACAAGAAGTGATACACTACATGGATTTTGGATTTTGGAGACACATTGAGTGTGCCACTTTGACCTGTCTATAGTCACTTAAAACCTGCTTGTTTCAACTGGAACTAGAAGAAAAGATGACTTTATAGCAGATTCAGGTTGCAATGCAAGTATCTCTACCACTTGGGTCTTGTAACCCAGAAGCTTGAATGAGATGAAAGTATCAGTAAAAACAAGAAGACTGTGTGAAGCCTCTTGGAAACCATAATGAAGCTCATGGTGCATGTACCTAGGACTTCGGAATAAATCTGTTCCTTCTTTTGTGGTTAACTAGTCTCCTTTTGAGAAACTTACTCTGGCTTGTTCAAGGGCCATTATAGAGAATAGTTGCCTAAATATGACATATGGACTTTTCTGCATGAATGGCTTGTTATCAATGCCTGAGTGTACATAGTAATCTGTCATCTAGTGGAAATGAGTGAGAGACAGCCTGGGCAGATTGGAAAGTTACAAATATGTTGCATAAGTAGATGCCTCATTAACACCATTAACACCAATTCATGTTACATTAACTGCTTTCCCTTTGTTTGTGGGCTCAGAGACTGCCATGGATTAACTCTGCTACTAAGCCTACTTTGACAACATATAGAGCAGGAATAAATCTCTGGTACTGCATTATTCCATGGGTGATCACCCAGCCACTAATGGTGAGTTGATGTCATTATATCTCTTCTATTGAAAAGTCATGTGTTCTGGGTGTGAATTTACTGTTGTTGCTCACAGGGTTGATGCTAGCATCACCAGCCTCTCACTTGTGATTACCTTATCTACTGTCATGCCATTCTTCACAACATTGCTCCTGACCCAAGAAGATGATTCACAGCAAATGTGTGTAACAGTGGGCTTATATTCATGAAATGATGAGGCATTACTGCATCCTTCATCAGCCACAGTCTCTGACTTAATTGAAACATGAATTTGCTTACTGAAGATATTTACCATTAGGAGAGAACATTTTGAAAGTCTAGGGTGTTTTATCACAAGATGCAGTATACGCGTTAAGGCATATTTTTGAACCAGACACTGTTATATGTTCCTACCGTTTCCATACCCAGAATATGCAAATGTAAAAATGACGGAATCGAGAGTGGTGCCTTTAAATTAATAGAACACTTGCAGAGACTTTGCACTCCATTCCCACAACTTAGATTTATGATGGCCTGGAAATCTTGGTCTCCAAGGAAAGGTGATGGCACCAGAGGACCCAATGATTGGACACAACAAATGGCAGTGAAAAATGAACTCCTATAATGAAAATCACACTGAATTTGTGGTTATCTGTTGTACAGGGTAGCATTACCTAATTTAAAACATTCTTCCTTTGGGTGGCATGAACTAGTGATAATCTCAAGGGGAAAATAATGTCACAGGAAAAACTAACCACACATCTGAGGGACATAGTATAAAAGAAAGACTATTCAGCTATCACACAAAATAAAAATTAATGGCCAGAGCAGGTCATAAATTCAAAATATGCACAGTAAATTTTTTTGCTGAGATTAGAGGATTTTTGGTATTGTATTAAGAACCAGGAGCAAGAAGTGAATCAAATCAAATCAAATTGAAATGCATGTTGGGAAAAACAGGACATTAAAGACTACAGCAGATGGGCAGCATGGCAGAATGCCTTTGGTCATGGGACTGTCAGCTACAGAGTCAGCTGAGGGATTCTCCCGGAAATGGGAGAAAGAGGATATATAAAGACACAAAGACCTTAAATTTTTTGAAATTAAAGGATGATTTAAAAAATCTTTATTGAAAGACTTCACTGAATACAAGATATAGTAGATAAGGAAAAACAGACATTTTTACATGTTAGAGAAAAATTTAAGCCTATCTAATAACAAAGAAAAATCCAGAGACAATCATAGATAATATTTATCCTTTGTTGAGATCAGATAATCAATGACTTAAGTGCTTCCTGTCCATGATTTTTTTTTTTTTTTTTTTTTGGTGCCAAGGATCAAACTCACGCACGACCTCATGCTTGCCAGGTAGGTGCTTAATCCACTGAGCTAAATCCCCAGCCCCTTCTGCCCATGATCTTATTTAGCTATCATTTAACATTGCAAAATGCAACTACTCTTCTTATCCTCACTTTTTGAGTGTTTTAGTGACTTGTCCAAGATCTGAAAGCAGCACAGGGAACATCTCAGAGTTGAGGCCACCAGCGTGTTGCTGTGATGGAGCCTGAAATCCTAACCACTGAGCTGTGTTGCTTCTTAAAATGAAGAGAAAAAGAATAGGGAGGAGGAGGGAGAGGTGAGGGGGAGAGCAAAAAGAGAGAGGAAGAAGGGAAGGAGAAAGAAGGAGAGGGAGAGAGGGGAGAAAGGGAAAATAAGTCAATCAAGTCATCTTGGATTAGACATCTTCACAGTAGCAGTGAGGTCAAGAACATGTGGAGAAGTAATTTCAAAAGTTTACAAGAGAGAGAAAACTTGTAATGTAGAATTAGTGAAACTAGATTTAAAGAGATTAAGTAAATTGTACTGGAAAAAACATACAGTACAGGGCAAAGCAATCTCAGCTGCATCTATTAATCTTTTAAAATACTGTCTCTGCTAAATGCTGGGGAGAATTGGGATGTTGACAGCCCTTTCCACTGGAAGTCCAGTTGATTGCTTGGGAAGGAGAGTGGAGGGTAAATGACGGTCTGGTTGAGCTTGAACTTTTTTCCTCTTTTCTTCCGAGAGCTACTGAGCCAGAGCCATGGGAGATGGAGCTGAGACCATTAATGTCTGACAAACCCAGAAGTCTCCTCTCCATGAGACTGGAAGGCAGAGGTTAATGCAAGAGAAGATCATATGGATACATGAATTTTATGATGCAATTTTCAGGCTGTAAAGTGGACAGGATGAATATTTTAGAAAGCCCTTGAGATCATGATGATGGTGAAGGACTGTTTCATTCCTGCCAAACTAAATCGTTTCATTCAGGCTTGTGATGGCCAGCCTTTGCCTCAGATGTGTGGAACTTTAATATTGCATTAAGGATGTGTCATTTAAAAATTACTCAAGGTCAAAGATTGACTATAGGCCCATCTTCATGGAACCAGGCCACTTTGAAGTTGGATGAGGTTATTTGCCAGGGTATTTAATTTTTATGGATGAGGAAACTGAGATACAGAAAATGTGTGTTTTTCCCCAAGGTCATCTGAATAGGAAGGAACAGCCAACACTCAAACTCACATTTATGCAATGACTTCATGTGCTTTTATTCATTACAAAACTACATTTGTCAGAAACTATTTTAGTTCATGGGATACAGCAGTGACAAAATAGACTTGATCACTGTTATCAGTTACTTTCTACAAAGGAGAGGAAGAGAGAGCACTGGTGTAAGCTCACAGATATTCCAATAATTAAAATGACAATCAGTGTGAAAACCATGACAACAGAGGATGCTGTTGTAGTAAGCGGTGGGGAGGCAGTTGAACTACCGTATACTGAAGGGACATGGAAGACTCAGTGACAAGTGTTGTTTGAAGTCAGGTTCATCCATTTAAAAACCATGCAAACTGATTGCTTCAGCTGGGACAAAAAACAATGCAATGACCCTAAGGCTGGAACAAGCTTGGGAAAGTAGAATGAAGGAAAGTAAATATTTCTGAAACAGGAATGGAATGAAGTGCAAAAGGGCACTTGAGCTAGATTGTGCTGACATTACAAGGCATTTGGGTTTTATTCTGAAGCCAATAGAAAGGTACTAATGAGGTTTAAACGACATAATAATGTATTTTGCATTTCCTGATGGCTGATGAAGAGCAAACTGCAGTGGAGCAAGAAAAGATGCAGGCTGGGTAGAGGACAATAAAGACTGCACCTCAAACTAACCCCTAAAGTCCTTCACAATCCTATTATTCCATGACTGTATGAGATTTAAACAAAGAAACATAGTCAGGTCTCCCCTATTGCATCAAATTTGATCCATTATTCAGGATAGAAGAAGAAATGCACAAGAAGAAAATTAATTTTAGTTCTCTAGGTGTATAGTAAATATTGCTCGTGTTTCTGCTAACTGCTGGGTACTGTGCAAGACAGTGAAGAGGAGGAGAGTACATGATCCCTGCTGCTGAGTGTGGTATGAACACTGAGAAGTTAACACTGTGTTTAGAATGGGGCATCAATCTGGTATCATATTCGTGTTATGGTTTGTGTTTGGATGTCCCCACAAAGCCTCATGAGAACCTGGGGGCAGGCCTTTTGAAGGTGGCTGAGTCTAGCATTCCTACTGGTTCTTTGTCTAGAGCTGGGATTGGCAGTGTGAGTACTGCACCTACCCAGCAGTGGATGTCCTATCTACAATATAAGGGAAGACAATAGTCTTGTTCTTCCCCTTTTGTTCTTGTTTCTTTGTTGTATTCTGCTGATTGAAGTGTTGCCCCTGTGCCATGCCACCCTGCCTTGGCATCAGCTGAATATGGATTGAAATCTCCACAAACTGTAAGTTAAATAAAACTTTCCTTCCTTCATTTTGGCCATCAGGTATTTTGTCCCACCAATGAGAGAAAAATAACCAAGACATTGGGAAAGCCAGGTATATAGGCACAGGAACCTGAGTAGGAGGAAAAAAAACTCACGTTGAGCCTGGAAAATGCCTTTGACCTATGTTGTATGGTAAGTGTAAATGTGCCAGTCCAAGACAGGAAATGAACCCTAGACTGAGGGATTGACATTTTAAAGATAGGAGATAATACACAGGTAGATAGTAGGAGGGTTCAGGTAATTCCCAGGCATTCAGTATGTCTGAAGTATAGTATAAGAATGTACAGAGAAATTACCAGGGGAGGAAGTAGAACTTAGATGATGCATGGCAAACAAAAGCCCAGTCTTTCTTTGTGTCTAGTTGGCTTTGTGTGGTGCATTAGTTAGTACTCTTGGTTGCAAAAAAAAAAGACTTAAAATATTTAACCAAATAGGGGCATTTGTCATGAAGTTTTAGGGCTATATCATGATTTCCAAAGGGAACATATAATTGGTAGCCTGGTATAAGTCTAAACCAGGATTTGTGAAACTGTAAATAACCTAAAACAATTTCCATTCCTCAACACTTGTTTCTCTTTGCATTGTGTATGGGAGAATGCTTACCAAAGGCAAATTTTCCTGCTTCTCAGTCCTGAAGGCCAAAAGTGATTCTTTCATTTATATCTTCTCTCTTCAAGAGACAGGATGATGCAAGAATAACATTCAAACTGATATTCAAAGGAAACACATTATTGTTAAAATTAAGTAAGTAGACTACTCTCTCCAAAAATCTGTTGCAGAGGACTGCTCTGTAACAAGTTCGAGAGATCTTTTTGTGCTCATGTGACTCATAAGATGACAAAATTCTCAACAATGTGCCTGCCATGTGGTGATTATTCCATAGAGGTAAATTTAAACAAAGTTAATTTAAACTGTTTAATTTAAGCAAAGTTAGAGATGTTGTGTGGAGAGTCATGTCAAGTCTGTTAGTGTGCAATAGTATTATTGCCTGGTACAATGCAATAACACTATAATAATCAAAGAATAATCAATAAATTATATTTTCTGCCATTATTGTACCAAAATGTCCAGGTATGTTTTTATCTCTTCCTTTTAGTTTCTGGGCTACCAATACTGAGTTTGGCTTGTGGTTATACCTTCAGCACTTGAGGCAGTTCTTCCTGGGGCTCCTGATTTGTGACCAGTGGTGCTAACACTGGCTGCCAGATCATCTTACATGAACTGCCATTGCCTCCTGCCCACCCTCACCCCCAAAAACTTGAACTTCTTTGAACATGATATCCAACCAAGCCTTAGAATACTTCATTTTATAAGATTAGAATTCCTTTCATTGAGAATCTCAATTCCTCCATTCCTCCATCTTTCAATGTCACCTTTGTTTTTTTCTTTACTTTTTTTATTTTTAATTTACTTTAAATAGAATAAAACAAAACAAAACAGAACAAAGCAAATCAGAACAGAACAATGCAAGCAATACAGGACTTCAAAACAAGACAACAGGAAACCAACAGTGGCTACCTTGATGTCTCTTGTTTTCTTTGAAATAGTTGTCAATACCTTCACACACAATAAATTTGACCAAAACAAAATAGCATAAAACCAATCACAACAAAAGAATGAAAGAATTATGGGGCTTCAAAACAAAGCAATAAAAAATCAACAATGGCTACCATAATGTCTCTTGCTTCAGCTTTATATTTCTGCCTATCGGTCCATATCAGTAAGATCCCAGAATGCCTTGCAGCCAGCAGAATGGGAGTTATTTCTCTGCAGAGACATATTAGCTAGTTAACACATTTGCTGCTTTAATTAGACCAGTTTTGACAAGCTCTAAAACTATGTTTTTGATTTTTATCTTTGGGATGATTTAAGGCACCATAAAGCTTTGTAATTGCTGTGGGCAGGTCAGTATCCACCAACATCCATCTGCTTACTCAGAAAACTGGTTATGCCAAGCTTGGAACAAAGCATGTAAAGTACATAATAAACAAAGATTGCCATAGGTTAATGCTTTTCTTCATGGAAAACTTCTTTCCCTGTCTTGTATACTTGGCAATATATTTATGTCAGTATTTAGATCTATCTTTCATTTTCATCAATAAAAAGTAATTGCCTTAATTACTTTCTCATCACTGAGACATAATACCTGATACCAGCAATTCTAAAAAGGAAAGGTTTATTTTGGTTCACAGTCTGTAAAAGTTTCAGTATATAGTTGTCTGGCTCAAAGGCAGGGAAGTGTGGCAGAGAAGAAACAGATCATGGTAAGGTAGCAGGAAACAGAGAGAAATCAAAGGAGGAAGACAGATCCTTCCAGGCTGTGCCCCCAGCAACCCACCTTCTCTCGCCAGACTTAATCTTTCAAGATCACATTTAGCTATAAACTCATCAGTGAACTAATCCACTGATGATTATCACACCCCATGATATAGTCACCTCCCAAAAGTCCCACCTATGAGGGCATAGGCTTTGGGGGGGGCCATCTAGATATGAATCATAACAATAATTAATTGACTTTATATTGGCAGTTGCTTTCATAAAGATGATGCCTGAACATTTACCAAAAAACACCAAATAAATAAAAAAACTTATGTGAATGATATTATTTAATATAATCTTTAAAACCAAGGCTTAGTGGCAATTATTAGTATACTATAGATAAGAAACATGGAGCTAACAAGGTTAAATGCTTAGGATGGGATAAAATTAGCTTACTGAGAAAAACATTGAGCATTTATTCACTTTCTGCAATGAACAGTGGCTGCAGCAGGAAGGTTGCTAACTCAAAGCCAGCCCGGGCAGCTCAGTAAGATCCTGTCTCAATAAAAAAGGAGAGGTACATAGCTCACTGTGAAGCTCTGAGTTCAAAACATAGTAGGGAAAAGTATTATTTTGTACTTCTCTAGCATGTGCTTTGTTTAGACATCATATGTTCCCCTCGACATTCTTGTGTTTACTGAGTTTTGGTCACAGTTTTTCTCCCCCATTAGCACATCCCATCTTTATTAGTTGCTTTCCTGACATAATGCATGGCAGCAATAATCTTTTTTATTTTAACAACAAAAAAAGGGTAAAAATGATACAGAATTTCAAAGAAAAATAGAAAATTAACACTAGTTAAAATATTGCATATCATCATCTTAAAAGCAGTTGTTCAGATTATGAGATGGCTATAATTTAAAGGAGGAGAGGTTTATTTTGGCTCATGGTTTCAGAGAGTTTAGTCCATGGTTGGCTTCAAGGCAAGAATGGCATGGTGGAGGAAACTTGCTCACCCTATGGACCCAGGAAGTAGAGAGAGAAGGGAGGAACTTGAGTCAAGAATACAGCTCTCCAGGTCATATCCCTAGGACCCTCCTTCAGCCAGGACCCACCTCCTAATAGCATATTCAGCCATAAACTCATCAACGGCAATTGCAGTGCCCCACGATCCACCCACATTCTAAAGGCCCCACCTCTAAATACTTGAGACTTTGGGGACATTTCAGACTTAAAACATAACACTGTCACAGATATTAGGGTCACATGGAGGTTTCAGCTCTCAGTGAGTGAAGGATGGAGCCTGTGCAGGTGGTTTTCTTTTTTAGACATTTGGCACTGGGAAGGAAGCCCTGACCACTGTATAATCTCTGTTTCTCAAGCCTTATTTGATTTAAATGGCTCTGGGGGTTCCCTTTCCTCATCTATGTGATAGAGAGGCACATTTGCTTGCCAAGGAATGGTCCTTTGGAACAATTTAACAGGAAGAAATAAGGTTTGGAGTTGATTGGTAAAAGTGTAGAACACATTGAGGAACGTGTTGGCAGGGACAGGTCCTCTCAGGTCCTCAGCACCTGGACAGTATTCTCATATGATCTACATAAGTAGTGAATCAGATTACTCATAGCAATGATGCAAAAAAAAAAAGTGCTGGTCCCGCCCTTGTTGGTTAATCTGCTGTTTCTCTATTTATAATTTACCATTTATCTTATACCATTACATGGCTTTTGCTCCCTAATTTCCATTTTGGAATGAGACTCTAATGTTCCTGCTCTGTAGCAACATTCCAAGTGAATACAAATACATTAAAAGGTGTTTCCTTTCTCTTCTTACTGAGTTAAAACTTTGTCATCTTTTCCCAGATTGCACATTCGACCTGCACTGATTCACTGATGTTCCTGCAGCTGGATCTTCTGGGTCCAAGCCATGTGAACCACGCAAAGGGAACCGAGACTCTGATCAAGCCTGACCAGGTATGACATTATGTAACAGCACTTATGGAAGATAAAAGCAGAGACTGAAAATTAGATATTTTCCTCTCAGCTTCCCAACCATTTTTTTTTTTTTTCTGTACCGGGATTAGACTCATGACCTCATGTTTGCCATGTAGGCACTAGTACTGCTGAGCTGTACCCCCAGGCCTTCCCAACTTTTCTTATTTAATCAATGTTCCTGCTTTACTTATCTGCTTCTGGGCATCATCTCAGCTAGTTGCTTTTGCCATGTCTTACCTTCTTCTTACCTCTACTGGTAAAATTCTGTCTGGGTGACTTCGATGTTGATAGAAATGGCGATTTGCTAGGACATGTGCTGCAAGGTCTCCTTGCTCTGTGTGCTCCCAACACTGTTTGATCTGTGTCATGGAGTGAGTTTGAGAAGTTTTCATGCAAGTGAAGTATTGAGGGGTTGCTCAAAAAAGAGACCTGTGAGGAAGCACGGGAAGGAAGTGGGGAGAGACAGGGCTTCAGTGGAAGACTCACCTCAGCCTGATCCCACTGAAATCTCAGCAGTGTGGATGGCATTCACTCAATGTCAAGATGCTGCCAACCAGCCATGGCTTATGGAGCTGCCCCCTGCTGTGGGGGAAAGGGCAGGCCTCAGGGACATGTGCTCATATGGGCAATGCTTTATTCCCTAAAGGATTTAGGGTACAGGCTTGAACCATTAAGTAGCCAGCATGGGCAGCTGAGGATGAATAAATGCACCAGCTGGGTAAAGGGGCTCTGGGCAGGACACCAATTTCATCTGTTACAAATAATCAATTCAGTAGTTGTTATATGGCTTGGAACCTTAAGGATCTCCAAATACTTTCCAGGTACTGTTCTAGATGGCTGAGCCATGTCTATTTAGAGGTACCTTGAAGGCAAACACTGACGCAGAGGGAGAGAGATGGGATTCCAGGCCCTACAGCCAAGGACCAGATATTAAGAAGAATAAGGCAGAATTCTCATTATTAAAACTCGGAGTAGCATTAGCCATATGTAAAGTCAAGGCATCAGATGTTTTGAAGTAACTCCCTGCTAGCCTGAGTAAGAACAGGCTCCTTCCAATGCTAGTGAGAGATGTATCTGAAGATTTGAGTCAATGGGGTGTTGCTCAGGTGTTAGGGAGCACAAAAGTGACTGAGGCCTGCCAGGTAACCAGGTTAAGAAAAAAAGAAACACAAGCTATAATCTAGGGTGTTTAACCTTAGGGAAGGATCAGGAAATTAGGACATTGTTCACAGTCCTTCTTTATCTCTCAGTGCTGTCTTCTTCACATGTGAGCTTTGTTATTATGCAGCTTCTTTTCCTGCTGACTCCCAAAACTACAGGCTGTGTTTCATCAGTGTGACCATCCCAGAGACACTTGTTCTCAGTAGTTCAGGCTAAAGTCCCAGAATTGACTTTACTGGCTGGATTTTTTCATGTGATCAAAATGAACTAAAGCAATCACTGTGGCTAGGGGGATGGAATTTTCACATTAATGGTTAGATGAGGTTATGTGCTGACTCATGAAGCCTGGTGTGGGTCAGCCCAAGTGACCTCAAGGGCAGACAGGCAGAGTGAAAGGAAGCCTGCTTCTCCTGAGGTATGGAAGGAAGGCAGAATCATCAAAGATGTTCCGCTGCAGCTCTCTACCGTGGGGATTTCACATTGCTGTGTGGCAGCCTCATGAGCATACACATGGCCAGCAGCAGGGCCTAGAGTTCATTCATTAGCAAGCTTGGTACACAGCTGACTTTGACAAGTCACACTTAGTACAGGGCTTGTAAAGAAACTTCTCATTTTCATCTGACAGTTTTTATGATGGAAGTCAACCTTTCTAGCTTATTATTGACAGGGTTATGCATTTTGGAGAAGTTACAGTGGCTCACTGTTTTCAATCTTTACAGACATTTCTGTTAACCTTGCAGAGCTTGAGAACTTAGTTTGGACATTTTTGTCACTGACTTTGTCAATTTCTAGACAGGTGATTTCACCTCAATCTCTTTGGGCTGTTCCTTTCCTCAAACACAAGCGTTATTTCCTTGGACCAGGCCAATGTCAATGGCTTGAATATTGCTTTTTTTTTTTTTTTTGACTTGTGTAACTTCTTTGAAAATGACTTTCTTGCTGTGATGTGAAATTGACTTTTTGTTTTTGGTGACAAACCATGCCAGTTTACATTTCTTGTGTCTGGAAGCACATAAATCCATTAAGAGCATATGGTGAGCTTTGAGAGCCAGAATGCTTGCTTGCCAAGTTGGAGAATAATGATTGACCTCTAAAATAGCTTTGAAAGAAAATTCTAAAACTTATTCTTAACACTTTATAATTTTAAATAATGAGTGATAACTTAAAGACTTTGGAGTTTTGACTCATAGAGCTGGCAGACACTAATTCTGTTCCTAAATATCCTATTAGATTTCTCTTTTATGGCACCCTGCATGCTGTCCTGTGTATTTATGTGTTGTGGTTTCATCCTTCCAGATGACAGATTTCTTGAGAGGATGATTCAGTCCTCCAGCTGTGGGTCTGGTAAGCACGATTCAATTAAGCCTGCTCAAAGCCACATGGGCCGTGGGATCTTTTGGGGCAGCCCATTGAGGGTGGAAGACAAAGGGACCAGGATGCACTCTCTGTGGAGGTTGAAATTAGGAAAGCAGCCCCACAAACTAGACAGAGCTGGGATCCTTTGTGTGACAGATCTCCATACTGAAATATGGAGATCACCAAGTCATTACCACCCCTTCCAGAGCTCATGCTCAGATGGCACAGTGACAAGTAAACACTTACCTGTGTCAGAGTGAAGCCGAAAGGGGTGTGACCCAGTCTGAGTAGTCTGCTCTGGAGATCTCCAGTAAGAGTGAACACAGGAAGTTTAGTCATCTCAAGTGGTTGGGTTTTTAATGGCCATTCTGTGGTATGTAGGAAAGCCCCACAGGATAACAAATAGTCTTGCTCACAATGCCAGTGGCACCCTTGTTGGATAAAGAAAATGTGATATAACCACACACACACAATGAAGTATTATTTAGCTATAAAGAAGACTAAAGTCCTATCAATTGCAGCAAAATAAATGAAACATTATATTAAGCAAAATAAGTCAGACATAGAAAAACAAGTACTACTGCTCTCTCTCATATGTAGAAGCCAAAAAAAAAAAAAAAACAATCCCAAAGCAAAACAAAACAAAACAAAAGTCAGCCTGAGGGTGGAATAACGATTAGAAATTGGGAAAGGTATAGAGCGCTGGAAACAGAATGATTGGATTTGGTCAGAGCACACCACACACATAAACAGAAACATCACACTGAACTCCATTAAGATTGCAATTAATATGTGTTAATAAAAATAACTTTATAACAGACAAAAAACCAAATGAATTCTAAATGTAGATATGATCCCTAACAGAGCCAGTGGCATAGAACAGAAAAGAGTCCCACATACTCCAACATTGGGAGGCTGAGGAGATAAAGAGGTAAATATCTACTAATAAAATCAAATAGGTGGGCTGAACCCCCATTGATCATGAGACTGAGCCATGTGCAGGTCCCTGGTCACTTTCCAGGAGCAGTTTCCACTGAGCAGAGGTGGGATTGAGACTGCAGCGGGGTCAGTAGGGGACAGAAAGAGAATGATTCTGGCCCTATCACTTGCAAAGGGTGGATGCACAAATTTATGTGCCTCAGTTTCTTCACCTCCAAATGTTGATAGTAAATGGTAGCTAGTGTAAAGGATCAGTGTGATAGATGAACAAGATAATCTATCTAAAATGATTAGCACAATGGCTGGCATCCTATTAAATGTTCAGTGAAATTAGTTATTACTATCAGTGTTATATGGTTTATGAAAGCTTATTTGATTGATTTATTCTTGATCAGAGTAATTAGTTACAGGAATGGGGTAAGGGGGCAGATATTATGTTTCTTAGACACCTCAGAAGAAAATGGGCAACAAACCCATCTGAAGAGCTTATAAAAACCCTTGATTAATGATAGAAAATTGGTACCTACCCTTTTTGGTGGTCTGGCCTTAGAAAGATAGTGCTGGAATCCTAAGTTTATTGCTTAGTTGACACTTAATTGCACAGAGGCTATGTTTTTCCATCTGTAAAGTGGGTATACATGGTATTCAACTTGTATGAGCTTACTGTTGCAACTTGCACAACTCCAGTACTTATTAAATATCAATTGGGATGATGGTGGCAATTATGAATGACAATTATGATGAACAATGATGGTGACATTGATGAGGGTTTCATTAGCACATAAACATCTCTGTCCTTTTCCTCCACACACAGGGGAAGGAAGACACCACTAGTCATTCTGTAAATGCAGTAAATCCGGAAGGGCATTTCTTGGACCTGGGTGTTCAGGATGTTTGTGCAGACGATGAAGAAAAAAATCTCTTTCTTGGCTTCCAAGGACAGTTTTGGAGCTTGCAAAACTGAAAGGAGCCTTAGTCAACATTTTACGCTTGTAGTCAAGTCTTTTGGGGGTGCAGTTGAGTCAACTTGGCAGCTCAGTCTCAGAAAAACTGCTGTGCTGTCCCTTGATTGGGTTTACTGTTTGTCTAAAGAGAAATCCTCAATTTTTACACTTCTGTGCCAGCAGTAATAAATTCAGAACCAAGAAAAACATTTATTTGCAAGAGTTCCCCTGGCTTGCTGCCTTCGCAGAATGGGGGAAAAAGGACACTGCTACATTTCAATTTTCCATACTGCTGTTTTTCATTTTCAAGTATGAATAGAGACCCCCACCTGCTTCTCCCCATTTGTGCCTTCACTTCTGTCTATTTTCTGCTCTTCCTCCAGTGTCTGATTCCCCACATTTAACAGGGCTCTATCGGCCGTGCATGATGTGGATTTCACATCCTCTCTGTCTGTTAAGGCCTTTTCCGCATGTATTTCACAGCAGATTCCCATTGTACATCGGCTGTAGCAACTTCAGTGACATTTCTGAAGGATAGCTCCTATTTAGCCAGACCAGCACGGCACGTGTGAAATTACACGGCTCCACGCCATGTTTAATGGATTGGAAGGAGAAAGCCGGCCATCCCACTGAGAAAAGAACCACTGGCTTCCTTTTGTTCAGTCATCAGAAAAGGCCAGTGATGCACACGGACTGGGACAGGCTTTCAGAAAAGACTCAAGTCCTGGCTTTTTTGTTCAGCCTTTCTGGACTCCCAAGGAACTCCGTTCTGAAAATAATCTCAGGCTTTGCAGGGCTTAGGATGGACAGGTGTGTATTCCTTCCTGGCCACTTGCTGTTACCTCTCTGGGTTAGTGTCCTCACTTAAAGGGATGGAGGTGACCTGTCTGGGGGGTGTTTCTCGGTTCATTTGGACAGCTATAACAAAATGCCGTCCTCTTCCTAGTTTCTAGATGGCACCTTTTTTCCTGGGTGCTCACATGATAGAAAGGGCAAAATGATTTTCTGGGACCTCTTTTTTAAGTACTCACTTTGGCAGGACGTATACTAAAATATAAGGGGTGGAACCCCTCTCATGAGGTCATTAGTCCCCATAAACTAGTCATTTCCCAACAGTCCCACTTCCTAATGCCACTCTGTCAGGGTTTAGGTTTCGACATATTAGCCTGGAGAGGTCCAAAACAGGGTCCTTTCGTAACTTTGTAGTTATCTCTCAGTCACAGTCCAGATTATATTCAGATCGTGTCACAGTTCTCCACCCTCTGACTGTCTTGCCTTGACCCGTCACAGGCAGTATGTATATGCAACCACCAAAAACTCTGAGGGTTGAGTCTCCCTGTGTTCATGTCCACGCATCTGGAATGGAAGGACTTCCTAGTAATAATAAGGAAATGAGTCCCTCTTCACTTCCCAGTCCCATTATTGGCAAGAAATGGGCTTCCCTCCATCTCTCCTTATGGGACAGGAGAGCACAGCTGCGTACACCTCCCCTTTGCAGCCCTAGAAGGACACAGACTGTCTACAAACAAAGAAAAGAGACCGCCACATGATCTTCAGATTTAGAGCTCTGTGGGCCACATCTGACTGAGCTCAGAGGAGACACTAGAAGGTGGCAGAGAGCTCAGTCCAGGTCTCTCTTATTTGTGATCTAGGCAGGCCTCAGCTTTCATGCTTGCTTGTTTGCTTGCTTATTTACTGACGCCCTCAAGTAGTTTTCATGTATTGATTTTGGCCTTTTAGTCAGTACCTTATCATTATAATTTGTGCCATTTAGGGGTAGGGGTAGCATAGGGGATGGTGTGGTCTGTTGGCCAGTGGCCATGTGATGGAGAAAAAAATCATATATCTGTTGATTCAGGGACAGGTGGTGGGCACCCTTCCCCTCTTTAGACAGGAAAATGATAACGGTCTTTATTTGTCCAATTATTATCCCACAGGGCAAGAGGATCAGCAAGTCACCAGAAGCCTGGTGTCCCAGTGCCTGTTCTCCGACACCAACCTTCTTTCCAACCTTCTTGTTCATCACATTACATCAACCTTGCTACTTCCCTTCTCTTGGAGATGATGGGTAGTGCTTGCTGTGAGTGGGGAAGCTTACCAGTAGCCAGCTCATATGGTGACGGGCAAAGCTGGAACAAATGGTAAAGTCGGTGTTCTTCACACTCTACTCGACTGCCCGGTCTATGTTTATAATAGGGATGCCTCCCCTTGTATCAGCTTTTGATGCCTGACATCTTGAAAGTAGAAATCCATGTCCATTTTCCTCTTTGCTGACCTGGGCGTGGCCAACTCTCTCCTGTGAACTGGCTTCAAGGGAGAAAAGTGAGAAATCACTTAGTGTCTGACCACTGGAGATAATAAAATGTGAGTGGAGAGGTGTCTATTTCGTTTCTGTTATATAGAAATAGAAGAAGCAGTGCATGGTGATGTATGCCTGCAATGCCAGCACTCTGGAATGATGAGTTTCAGTCTACCCTGGGCAGTTTGGCAAGATGCTATTGTCAAATAAAAAATAAAAAAGGCCAGGGGTGGTGGTGCTGAGGATCATGTAGCTCAGTGTGAAGGCCTTGGGTTCTACTCCCCGTACTCAAGAAAAAAAAAAAAGACAAATTACTGATGACAAATCAACTTCATGAAATACTGAAGGGAAATTTCCTAATATGTACTAACAAAGCTTAAGTATGTGTGTACCTTTTAACTCAGAGGTCAATTCTAGAACTGTAAGGATATTACTATATGTGTATAGAAACCTGTTTATGAATATATGACTCATATTAATTTTCTTTGGACAAACTAAACATTTAGAAACATACAGTACCCATTCCAGGGGGTCAGTTGAGATAGTAACGACCCAGACACTCAACTGACTACATTACCTATTTGTAGCTGGTTGAAACTGATGAATGGTAAATAACAAGTGCTATCTCTATTCAGTGGAATGCCACAGAGATAAAAAAGAATGAAGTCTCAGTTCATGAAATACATGGATAAACCTTGAGAGCATTCTGCTAAGTGAAAGAAACCAGTCTCAGAAGAACTACACATTGTATGATTTTTACCTAGATTGAATAGGCTAGTCCAAGGATAGATTCTCATTGACATGATTTCTCCATGATACATAATTTACAAGAAATCAAAGGTTTTTAAATGGTACTTATATTATGATCCCATTTTTGGTAAAAGATAAGTGTCTTTTGGAGATGTCTAAAACCTGGAGTGCCTCTGTTTAAGTTGGGAATCAGACCATCTCTGTTAACATTACACTATTCCCTTTCTTTCTGAATTTAGATAATATTACAGATATTTGTCATTTTATGTTTGCTTCTCTAGTAAGTGGCATACACTGATTTTCATGTTCTCTTGGGTGTTTCAGTGATGGTGGTCTGGGCTATAGAGGTTTGTAACGTTGGATGAAGGGGATTTTGTGCTATACACTGCAATTATGTTGCAAGAGATCAGTGCCTTGCTCTTGTGATATGGGGGAACATGTTGCATCAATAAAAGGGGCTAAGATGGTAAGTGTCACACAGATCTTGGTTTCGTATCATGTCACATTCCAAAGATCATGGTTTACAAAAGAGATACTCTGTCATAAGCTGTATTTGTGTATACATGGATATTTATATATATGTGTGTGTGTGTAAAATTGATGTTTTGTTTTCTCCTTTATGCTTTTTGATATTGTCTAAATTATTCATAGTCTACTAGATTCTTTTGTAATCAGAAAAACAGCTGTTTTCATCTTGGGCCTAAACTAGCTGTTTATAGTACTGCTTCTATTGATAGAATGAGACAAGGAAATTGTGGTCTTCTTTATATATTTTAAGCACCTTCTTAGGCCTTTACTCCACTTTTTATTTTCTGGATACTTATGAGTTTGACCTGGAAGATGTTATCATCCCCGATAGACCTGGTGGAATTATTTCACAATGAATAGAGAGGCCGAGGCAGAGAAGAGTCAGTCAGCAGCAGAGCCCCAGAGAAACAGAACTGCCAGACCAAGGGTGGTTCTGAAGAGGAAAAAAGACAGAGGAGCACAGCTAAGTCACAGTAAAAGAAGTGAGGAACCACAGTTTTGCAATTTTGCTATAGATTCACCTTGGTTGTTTGCTTTGCTTTTCACTGGAGATTATTTAGAGGAATGAGTTACATTTGAGTCTCAGTCCTGCCATAAATTAATTTATGTAACCTCTGGAAATTCACAGGATTTCTAAGAGTTTCACTTTCTTTCCCTGTGGCACAGAAAAGATGTCACATCCTATTTTTATGACATGGGCTGTAATAAAGATCAGATATAATACTGAATTTCAAGTTAATGAAAGAGTTGTGCATTTGCATGATATTATTATGCAGGTGCTCAGAAAACAATGTCTCCAAGTGCACTTTGAGGATTTGGAGCTGGAAAGTTACTCTCCAAGCAGTTTCCCTGACTATCCCCCAGCCTCTGTCTCCCCATCTTTGATCCTCTTATAGTCTTCTCTCAAGCTCCCTCATCAGCCTAAAGACTTGATTTGCAAAAGAGGAACTTTAAGCATTCAAATTGTCTTACTGAAATGTCCCTAAATCAAGTGAGATTAAACTTGGACCATCAAGGAAGAGACTAAAACTCAAACATGACACCTAGAGCCCAGAGGAACTTTATTACACTGTGTCATGTGTTCTTCAATTCATTAATTTCTCCTAAAGATCATTTACTGTATCTCTGAAACTGCCTATAGCCCCTCAATTTCCAGGTCCCCTATGAAGATGATATTTAAGCCTCAGTCATCTGGTCTTTCTTTGAATCTCATATTTTGTGTGGTTCCTGGGTCCAGTTATGCATATAAATTCGTATGTACCTTCCTTCTGTTAATCTGTTTATTGCTGACTTATTTTAGAGAGCCTGGTAATCAAGCTTTCCAAGGGAAAGTTTGCACTTCCCTACACAGAAAGTCACGTGCCATCATCTCTTGGTTATTACTTGAGTTTTTGTTTGCTATTTTGTAGTGCTTTTTGTTTGCTATCCTCTGAGTTCTTCCACTTGTAACATAGCAAATACTGATCAGACTCAGCTGCAATCCAGGGACCTGGGATTTGGATCACATGCTATTTCTCTTATAAATAGAAGAGAAGGTACTCTTTCTGACTGCTCTGTTGCTTTTGGAAAATGAAATGAAAAGGCCAACCTGTCCTCTCCACCTGAATTTGGCGTGTCTCTAAGTTTCCTCTCTTCTTTGGTGAAACAAGTTTTCCAGACACTTCACCCAGATTTCCTTGGATACTCCTGCTGGATGATGTTTGCGGACATGGAGATGTTAAGGAAAGCTTGTCTCAGACTTAGGCTTAGGGATGAGGGTTTGTGAAAGGTATTTGCTTTTAGTCACTTCTGGTTATTTTCTGGATCCCCTGCCGAACTCCTAGAATGTGTGTGTCCTGTAGCTCTTGTCTACTTCTTCAGTGTCATCACCATCCAATATGTCATCACCCCCTTATGTCTGAGCTGGACTTTCAGTTTATAAGTGGTGTTTCCCAAAGACAATTCTCCAGAACACACTTCTGCAACATGCTCCAAGTTGCAAGGCTTCTGGGGTAAATGCGTTTGGCAGGCTCTGTTATGTCATGGTTTGTACATTCTTTGTTTTTTGTACCACAGATTGAATTCATGACCTCATGCTTGCCTGGCAGGCACTTATGCCGCTGAGCTAAATCCTCGGCAGTTTTGTACATTCTTAATGCATAGCTTCTTAAAGGCTTTTTAAAATCCAATGGACCATCATGTAATTTTTTTTTTCCTGCCCTGCTCTCATTTTATTCTCTTGAGGGGAGTCTCATTACAAGTAAGATATAGTCCCACAGGTCCTTGAGGAAATATTGTTCCACATGTCCCAGATATTTTCCCAGAGATCTCTGCTCTCCTTTACCTGTTTCTTTTCTCTCTGTTCCTAAGATGGGAGAATTTCTGTGATCTATTTTTAAGTTCATTGATTCCTTCTTTTGTCATTTTTAATATGCTGTAAAGCCCACTCAATTAGTTTATCTTGGTTTTCAACTTAGAATTTCTTTTGATTTTCTATGTAGTTTTCATTCCTTTGAGAGATTCTCTATCTGTTCACTCATTCAAGTTACATTTTCTTTTACCTCAGTGAACATATTTAAGACAGCTGCTTTAAAGTTTTAGTCTTCTAGATAACATATCCATGCTACATCAAGTTTGGCTTTCAACTTGAGTTAGCATAGAGGCATTATTCTTGACTAATGGTCATATTTTCTGTTTCTCTGTATGTCTAGAATTTTTTAATTTCTTTGCTAAACAAAATTGAAAAAGTGGATTGATATTTCTGGAAGTGGCTTAATGAATAACTGATCACTCTGAACTTGTGTTAGTTTTATGCTTTGTAAAATTTGGTAAGTGAAGAGAGTAAGTAAGGTGTTTCTCAAACTATAATTTTGGGAGATTTCTAAATTCTGCCTCTATTGCCTGTCTTGATGCCTTAGTTCCAGGATCTATCAGTAATAGGTATGCTAGGCATTGATGCAGGTGGTAGTCTTTAAACCTAAGTTGGGGTCTTTCTATCTTTCTAGCTCCACACCTAAGCTGTTAATAAACTGTTTATATGTTCTCTTTTCTCTATTGTTGGGCCAAAGTTTCAGCTTCCTGAGCTCAACCTCTGGTGTCTCTACTCTAGGCTCTGGTAAGCCAGGGAAGCTTGCCTTTTGCCTGTGAAGCCCCACACTCAGTGACTAGTAAGCTCCAACCCATCTGCAGTTTTCTCCGTGAGTCCATAGCACAGATTCCAGACACTGCTGCTCATCTCAGGCACTGTGAAATGCTTGGGCTCCAGTTCATAGCTGGAGTTATTCTATTACAGAGATCTGGGGCAACTTGGAGGCTCAGCCGTGGACCTGTGCTTATCAGGCATTTCAGTCTTG
Organism: Hydrochoerus hydrochaeris; assembly: GCA_004027455.1. Taxonomy (NCBI): domain Eukaryota; kingdom Metazoa; phylum Chordata; class Mammalia; order Rodentia; family Hydrochaeridae; genus Hydrochoerus; species Hydrochoerus hydrochaeris. Next base: position 320,099 of record PVLA01001362.1, on the reverse strand, counting down.
TGTCACCTATTGTTGCATGCTTGAAAGCACTTATCCTATTTGCCTTTCTCAGTTTTATGATTGTGTCTTGAAGGCAAATCTGATATGGTTGGAAGCTCACAGGTGATCATCTGAGCCACTATCCTGCCATCATAGCCCTTTGCAAATAATAATGACATTGCCTCTGCTTCCAATTCCAGTCAACTCAGGCAACAGATCTCAAGTTTACATCTTTAAGAATTTGTTTGGTTCTAAATTTAACACAAGTAAAAGTCGAACACAGAGAATAGAAATCAATTTAAGTATTTTAAGCGGAAAAGCATTTAGTGTAAGGAATACATTGCTAACAAAACCATTGCATTGAATCATTCCAAGATCAGCATAAAATTGATTCACTGGGGAACTTTCTACTTCTGTGGCTGCTAAAGGAGTTATTGTGAAGTCGAGGGCCTGCTGGAGGAAACAGAGCAAGAAAATAATAGACACTGAAATGCTGTGACAGAAAATCTTCACATTTCCAAGACTTTCCTTACCAGCAGAAGCAGCTCAAAGAGCTGATAGAATGGTTTAGATGATTTCTGCCTTTCATATCTCACTGAAATGCATCTAATTGGTGGAACCTAATTTGTATTCAGACCTTAGCTGCAAAGGAGTCCATGTAATGTGGATTTTAGCTTTCCAGGCTCCCCAGAAGAATGATGGGAAGGAGTTCGAATGAGTTGATCTTTAGTTTCTAGTACCCACACACACAAACACACACACACATATTTTTTTTTCTTTGCTTAGAATTCCTTCCCCATCATTTAGGAACTGTCTCTAACATCACCTTCTCCTTAGAGCTCCCCTCTGTTAATCTCATGTTATACCATAACATAATCTCATGTATTTAAATACCATTACAATGTCTTACCCAATGGTTTTATAACTCTTTATGTTTCTTTGTTCACCACATGGGGTGGGGGCAAGACCTCTGGATTAGTGTCTGTGATTTATTCATTCTTTAGCTCTAATATCGTAATTAAATAGATGACACATTGTTTTCTATGTTTACTGAGTGGATGAATTAATCATAGAAATAGTGATAATTCTTCACCTTCAAATCATATGACATGGAAGATTTCCCTGGAGGTGGAGTGAGCTTGAACAGAGTGACTTTTGTATCATTCTATGTCCAGATTCTTCTTAAGTGGAATAACTGGTAAAAGTTGAAAAAATTTACCCAGCTGTTTATCTAGAGCCAGGTAGAGGAGACAAAAAGCATTTTGAATACTGGATCCAGGCTTTCAGAAGTCACATAATAGTAAATTATGCACTACCTAAAATTTCTATGTATGAGCTGGAAGAGGAAATAATCCCTTGAGAGGAAATCTTTGTATGGGTCAAGAAAATGGCTTTGCTTGCAGAGGTGGGATGGATGGTCTGCGTCTTCCAGGCCAACACTTCCCTTGCCCATGAAGCTCTCCTGTTCCCTGGCTCATCTTTAGATTCAACCCACTTAGAGCACTGGCCCAAATGCTGTCTTTTAGATTTCAGTCCTTGAGCTGGAGCTGGATTCAGGCACAGACCTGCTCATAGGAATATGTGTAGCTGGTCCAGTATGCAGGGGTAAAGTTTGTGTGTATGGATATACCCTCCTCCCCGATTCCCTCCCTTGACCCCAGTTCTATCATTGCCCAGTCCAGAATCTTAGCATAGAAATATTCTGAGTGGAACCTGAGGAATTATGAAGAGAGCAAGGGGTGGGAAAAGCTCCCCCCTGAGCTTCTACAGATGGAACCCCTTGACAAAGCCCATCACCTCTTAGCCAGGACAGCACAGTCATTTAATTTGCTTAAAACTGACCAGACACAGGTAAGCAATAAATGCCTAGGGCTTATCACTGAGGCTTTTTGATGAATTGTTTAGGAAGACTAATGTGGCAATAGGTAATTGGTACCTTGAAAATACTCTCATTAATAATAACCATTGATTGATTGAACAAAGGAACATATGTTTCATGCCATATATCACCCAAGTCTGTCAGCCAGGGAGGGAGCCCTAGGCTGTGAAAAGTTCTGTTTGCATGTCTGAAAATTGCTAGAGGTAAACACATCCATTGTGCTACAGGATGTATTACAATTTGAGATTATATCTATGCATTAGTTTTGGGGCAGGAACTGTTGGCCCCAATTGAGTATGAGACTATTCAGTTCTGAAATCAGCTTCAAATGAAGTCCTTAGACCCGTAGTGGGGACAAGGACCTGGATTAGGTGACACCACTAGGTACCCCCTACCCTACCTCCTATCAGCAGCCTAGGAGGTAAGACCTGACTGAGGTACATTTGTTCCTAATAGCAACTGAAAAAATTTGAGAAAACACTCAGAAGAACTGTTAAGTTCTAAACCTGTAGTATAGAATAGATGTCCTATGGGACTTTGAGGAAAGGAAAGACCAAAAGGGAATAGATGTTAGGAAAGTTTTTGTGAAGAGGGATGGGGTTTTATTTGTTTGATAATGTTGATGATCTTGACTATGTGGACACATTCTAATGATTAACAATTTACATTATTAGTGCTATAGCTTCTGTAACTTCTTGGGTTCCTACCATGTGCCAGTATGCTTTAAACACTTCTTAACTTTTTTAAAAATTAATTTTCACAGCAGCCCTTTCAGTGATAGATAGCTTCTCTTTGCATTTCCACTTATAGATGAAGATACTGAGCCCCAGTGGCTCATTCAGGGTCATACAGTGCCAAAATCAAGACGGCCCAAGTCTGCTTGCATCTAGATCATGACCTTGTAGTGATTCTGGTTGTACTTGTTCCTCAATAGATTACTGTGGGAAAGAATTCCTGTAAAAGTTTTAAATTCCCATTCTGTATATTTAGAAGCCAAGTTCAAAAAAGTGCAACGATCTCTCTGGGACCAGCCAGTTCAGTCTAGTATTTTGAATGCACCTCATTTTGGTTCCGTGTTTAAGGACTAGAACAGAAACTCAACACATCCATTTGGTTTCTTTGAGAGACACTGGGCTGGGAGAGAGGCTCACAAAAGTGGAAGTCAGTCTACACCTTGGCTCTGATTTCAACTCTTAAACCAGAGTGGAGGCAGCTGGACGCAGTGTGTGTTTCCAGTGGTGTGTATCCAAACAAAGCTGCAGAGCCATCTTTTTTGCCGCTGTAGTCAAGTTCAGCAAATGGTATGAAGAAGAGTTTTATGTGCTAGGATTAACTTTGGAGAGATCCCATCTGGACTCTTCCTCTGCAGATGGGGTTGTCAAAACTCACTGGTTCTCAGCTTGTTCCAAAGGCTGCTCCTCGATTGCTCTGGCCAGTCTGCTTCTCGTTCAGTGAAACATGCACCTCTGACATCTTTATCTCTGATTCCTGACACAGGAGCTGGGACACACGCTTCCCCTGGTGGCACTGTTAAACCTGGAGGGTCCTGGACTCCCTGCTTGACAGCAGTGATAAGGAAAGCTAATTTTTTCTTATAGGATTTTTTCTGAATAGACAAAACCAGAGATTCTCCCTCTCCTTGTAAAGATATTCTTATTGTAATTCTAAAAATAAAAGGGATTTCAAGGTTATCTAAATCCAACACCTTTCTAGTGGTTACATTTTTTTCATTTACTTTGCTTCTTACTTATTTATTCAGTGCACACTTATGTGCATATATGAGAAGATAGTTAACTAGACATCAGACAGAGAAAATACCAGGCACATGGGCCATCAGGATGAAGGAGACATGTTCAACTCAATGACAGGCATGTAGCAAATGTGGTGGGGGAAACACGCACCAAGTATATTATAACAAAAAGCAATATGTAGCCACAGGCATGCTTTACACTATTAAGTACATATCAGAGTTCTGAGGTTTGAGGCTGTAGAGGGCTCCTGTCGAGGTCAGAAGGAGGCCAGAGAAGAAGACTTCTTCAGGCTGAGATGAGGAAAGCAGAGGGCATTAGGAGAAGTTTCAGGCTGGTGTTAGGGCAGCAGAAAGCTCAAGTGAAGGCAAAACAGGTACCAAGTTGTAGTGGAGAAGCTGGAGTTGGCTCTGATATGGACCCATGAGCCCGTGCAGCTAGTGTACAGAGGAGAAAAGAGGTGGAGAGGAAGTTGGCAAGTGTAGGTGGAAAGTATGACACTCAGGACTTTTTGCATCACACTAGGAGTAGTTTTGGCCCCAAAGCTCATGAGAAGAGCACATACAGTCCCTAGCCAGTGGGCTGATACTCGTTCAGGGGAAAAAGTAGTCAGTGCCACTTCCTAAGAAGTCCAAGACATTTGACTGATATTGGAGACAGGACCAGCTATCATTTACCCATCATGGGACTTTGAACCTGACCTGTCTTTTGGTACCCTTTCCTCTGTACCTCTATTAGTGTGGACAATAATGTCCAGCCTGCTGGTGGCAGAAACAAGATTTACCTTCTGATAAGCCAGCACTGGAGAAAATGAGCTCAGCTGAGTGCCACTAGGGAACAGACTGCAGTGCTGAGGGAGGTGAGCTGGTATCACGTCCTGCTGTGTTGGCTGGAAAGTGAGTTTGCAAGTCAGAGAGAGCTTGACTGAGAGAGGTGGGGTTGGAGTGCTGGGCACAGGGCAAAGCAAGCAGGACCCAGAGCTGGGATTACTGGGGACACAGGAAGGTCGAAATGGCCCTGTCGAAGGTTGTGCTTCAGAGACTGCGGGCTTTGGACTTGGACTTCCTGCCTCTTCTCTGCAATAACTAGTTCCTGCTCTGCCCTCTCTGGGTACTGGAGATGCAAGCGTCTTCCCTGCTGGGGCTGTTAATGAAAACGTGTACAAGTGCTCACACTCTTTAATTAAAATGCAGAATCCCCTCCGCATGGAATGGGTTCCAGCAGCTGCTCTTCTTGGATCTTGGCCTAAGGCTTGTGCAGAGCGGTATGGACAAGGGCTTTGGACTTTGATGGGGCCTCCCTGCTTGGCTGCGGCTCAAGGCTGGTGATGGCTCTGCTCAGGCTTGAGTCCTGTTCTGCTGCATTTCAACCTGAAACACAACCAGCAGCCTCAAAGAACTTGGCCCACTTCCCTCCTGTGCTGTGAGGGCCACGAGGCACGGGAGCAGAAGGAAGAGTTGCCTTGCACTGACTCCGTCCACTGAGGGCTTTGGTTTGGCTTGTTCTAAGAGATGACATAGCACAACTGTTAAGAGTATGGATCCTGGAGATGAGCTGCCCAGGTCTGAGTCCCGACTTTGTCCCATGCTTGTGTATAACCTGAGAGGCTGTTTACCATCTCTGTTCCTCAGTTTGCTCATAGGTCACAGAGGGATAAGGACACTCTCTTTCTCATTAGCTTGTTGCAAAAATGAAAACATTTAATTTATGTAAATCCCACAGAGACTGCCACATAGTAAACGCTTTAAATTTAATGGTTCAGCTATTACTTCTTGCCAAATATGACAAATTAATATGACAAAGATGACTCTTCTATTTGGGAAAAATATTTTCTTTCCTCCTTGGTTAGATAATCAAGTTCAAAAATCCCTGTTAATGAAATCAGCTTCCCTTCTATGTTAAACAGCTCAGTAAAAAACAAAAATACAAAACCCCTCCCCCCAAAAATCCCCAAAATAACCAAGCAGAAAGGTATGAAGCCACAGCACTTACACACATCAACTTCTCAGGCACCCCGGGGCTCTGCAGGCCTCTGCTTTCCTCTGAGTTTCAGGCTCTTAATCCCCACTCCTCCTGTTGAACCTGAAGAAAGACTTTTGAGAAAAAAAGTGAATAAAGACAAAGATAGCAGAGCAATAAAGTCAGTTGGCAGAAAATCAAGTGTGGGTTCCCTGGACAAAGCCCTTCCTTAAAAAGGTGTTTGGAAAGCTTCTGCTCTCTGGCCCTTCTCTCACTTCCCCAAGCTCTCACAGGTCTGAGCTCTTTCCCTCAGCCACTGGAACAGCTTTTGGTTCCTACTTTTGAGGGTCTGGATGGTAAACTCAGTAGTAGCATGCTCCAGTGGTGGAGAACCTCAAACTACATAATAGCTAGTGAAGTGCACACCACTAGTGTGACACGTGCAGAAATGAGAGCCAGGGCCTGACTATGATGTCTTTTCAACTTACAAAGATAAAGTAAAGGATGGTGAGATACTTTGCCAAAGTAGAAAGCTATAAAACTGCTCTGGCAGGGCCCCCAGCTAGCATTTTTGCCTGTGTTAGGGCTTCTATTCTCTTAATGGACATTTGGTGTTTTTGTTGTAGTTGAAAGTATCAGGATCCCTCATGGAAGGATCATAATTATTATATAATTCTTTGTTTTAATTCTTCAAGCTGGATATGTTCTATTTATTGGGTATATGCCATGTAACAGACAGTGAGATAAATGCTTTTCCTATTTTTTTTTGGAGGTCTATTTTTTTTTTTTATTAAAAAGCATGTAAAGGGTAGAGATAATACAGAATTCCAAAAAAAAAGATAAACAATAAGAAATCACTACTTATTAAATTACATATTGTCCTCTTAGGAATAGTTGTTCAAGTTACAAAATTAAAGCATACAAAGTAGATAGTCAAACGGTGAGAGTGTAAACAGCTATGCATGCATGAATTTCTACATGTATTTCTATCCTTTCTGTATTAGAGGGAAAAAAAACTTAGCAAGACAAAGCAAAACAAATTCCTATAAAAACATGAAACCAAAAAGTTGCATAAAACCACAGTACAAGGTGATCTACAATGATTGCTGTTTTGTTTCTTATTATCTTCAATAGAATGTCTATATCATCAGGCATAATTGAATATAGCAGTTATATATAATTGAGTAAAGCAGTAAATAACAATATTAGTAAAAATAAAACATTGTAGACAGTATAAAACTTCAAAGGCAGGTAATAATCAAACCATAGTGGATATTCTAGTGGATCTTGTCATCTTAAGTGTGGTTGCCTATACTCTCAGACTTGATACTATCAATCATAACAGCTTTGAATAAAATCTATCAATACAAAACAGTGATCCAACAAACCAGATTTGATTACAATCAGTCATGGTAAAACAGTGTGGGTTTTACAGAGCTTTAGATTAAGTTAATAGGAAATTAAGGATGATTACCATACTATATCCTGTTATTTTCAGGATTGCTGTCTGTACCCTCAAATCTAGTACAGGTAGAATGACTGGAACAGAATATAATACATCTAAGCAGAGTAGTGTGAGTAATATGGATTTGAAATCCTGGTGCACTATTAAGAATATAGTGTATCAAGGCCATCTATGTGAGAGATTCTAGCCATCCTTCTCTGCCTCATTTCTGCTATGCTACTTTTCTGCCTTTGTTTGTTTTCTCCTTCATTCTACTGCATGCCTCACTCATTGAGGCCTTTCTGCCACTGTTCCTAAAATCCTGGTATTTTTTTTTCTCTTTCTCTAGAATGTCCTTCAGTATTCTCTGTAGAGTTGGATTGGTGGTCACAAAATACCCCAGTTCCTCTTTGTTATGGAAGCATCTTGTTTCTCTGTTAATTTCTAGTGACAGTTTTGCAGGGTACATCAATCTGGGCTGGAGGTTATTTTCTTTTAGGGCTTGGAAGACTTCGCTCCAAGCTCTTCTTGATCTGATGGTCTGTGTCAAGAAGTCAGCCATGATTCTGATGGGCTTACCTTTATAGGTAATCTGTTTCTTTTCTCTGATGGCTTTTAATATTCTGTTTTTATATTGAATTTCTGGTATCTTGTTTATTATATGTCTGGGTGTAGATCTGTTTTGGTTGTAGGTGGCTGAGTTCTGTATGCCTCACATAACCGAATGTCATTTTCTTTTCCCATGCTTGGGAAGTTTTCCTTAATTATTTCTGTGAATAGCCTTTGTAATTCACCTGTATGTGTTCCTGCTTCTTTGTTCACATTTCTTATCCTTATATTGTAGATTCTCTTGTCATCTTCTAGCCTTTGCATTGTTACTGCCTATTTCCTTGTTGTTTTTAAGAGATCTTTCCTTTCATGATCACACACTGCAAACTTGTCTTCAAGTTTTGATAGTCTATCCTTAGTTTCTTTTAAGGCGTTTTGCCAGCTTTCAATGGAGTTTTTAATTTCCTGGTAGTCTCTTTAAATCTGCTTCATGTATTCTATATTTTGTTTATATTGTTTATTGAATGTTTCTCTCCTTTTTTTGTGTTCCTCCCTTCTTCCGTCTGTATCATCCTGAGAGATGCTTCCTGAGAGCATTTCTTTTATTACTCTACTCATATCCTGCTTTACCTGATTTAATATTTCAGTTTTGAGCTTGTCTACAAGGTCCTGAAAATATCTCTTAATGTCTATTGAAGCCATGTCTGATATTGTGTCTTTGCCACTCTCAGTCTCCCTTGTTTTTCCCTGTCTTGGATCAGTGCTCTCAGGGTTCTGGGCTGGGGTCCTCCTCCTGCCTCTCTCTCCTGTCATGGCCCTGGCTTCCTCCACACGGGTTACAGTGCAGGTGCCAGCCCCCTTGCTTGTTGGCCACGTTTCCTCTGAATCACGCTGGCAAGGGAACTCTGCCCTCTCCTGCCTGCTCTTGTCACTGAGGTGTGAGCAGCATTTGCATATACCTGCCCCTCCCCACCAGGCCAGCCAAACTTCATGTGCCTTCACCTGGTTAGTAATTGCTAGGTTCAGGGAATCGATCTGGGATGGCTCATTGGGTCCCGGCCAGGGGAGCGGCCCAGTCCAAGCAAATCCCACGAATCTGCTCTTGGGAGGGAGGAACCAACTGAAGTCACTGTTGCTCCCAGTTCAGGCTCCTTCTGCCCAATTCCAACATGCCTTCCCATGGAGGGGTGTCTCATTCCCAGTACTGACTGTGGATTAATGAAGGTCCCTTCACCGGCTCCGCTCTCTGTTGGGCTCACCAACCCCTGACTTCAGCACTGCTGTGCTTCCTGTGAGTGGTGATGGGAATGAGTTTGGGTGGCCCTGCCAGCCAGCACAGATTCAGGCCCTTGCAAACTAGGCAGGTGGCTTCGAACAAAAACGCTGTGTCCCATAATTTTTAGCTGTTTCAGTTGTAGTCCTGAAGTATTTGATAAACTTTTTTACATTTTAATTTCTTCCTGTGTCAAGAGGATCCATCTCCCTGTGTCTGGGTCTCTCCAGGGTGTTTTATTCTGGCAAATGAGTTGTTTCTCCTGGGAGGCTTTGTATTTTGTTGCTCACTGATCAGTCATCTTATCTTCTCCTGCTTTTCCTATTTTATCTCACTGGATCTCTTCAAGGACCCTGCAAGGTGAGTGTCTTTATATAGATAAAGAAAGGGAAATTCATAGAGATTAAATAGCATAGATAAAATAATGTATACAGACTAAAGTCACACAGCTGAGGGGTAGCAGATCTTAGAGTTAAACTCACATTTCTTGAGACCTGGTAAGGCCCCCTGTACCTGTCCTGGCACAGATGAGCTGGGTGTGGATATGTGGCTGATGCTCAGCAGCGTGTGTTGAAGGGATGTGTATCTAGAGAACTGTGCCAGCAGGGTGGGAATGTGTGGAGAGGGACAAGAAACAGTCATCAAGTTCCACCATTTTCTACCAAAGCATTCTGTGTTGCAGACCTTCTGGTGCATTCTGGCCTTGCCAAATTAGTTTCTATGCTCATAACTGTCATTTCTTTCTCCAAACACCAATTGAGGGCCTTTCAGATGTTGGGTGCTAAGGAATGAAAAGTGACAATGCCATGACATTGTGCAAGGAGCTCATAGATCTAGATAAAGTGAGATCAGAAAGCAGTGAGTGAACTAGACAAAGTGAGATCAGAAAGCAATGATTGACAGAAAGTGTGATGTGTATGCTACATGGCTTGTGCCTAGATGTCCCCCCAAACACTCATGCAGTCATAGGTAGGGATTTTTTGGAGGTGGCTGTAGCTAGAGTATATGACTGATCCAGGTGCAATGCTAGGATTAAAGGTACTAGGATTAAAGTTGGATGATTACTAAATCAGTCCACTGATTGGTTTAGCACAACCCTAATACCAGTAGCCTGGATACAATATAAGGGACAGGGAAGGGCTTGTCTTCCCTTGTTGCTTTTGCTACCTTCTGTGCACCATGAACTCTTTCTCTTCTGTGCTGCCTATCTTCCATGTGCCACCCTGCCTTGGAGCCAGCTGATTATGGACTGAAACCTCTACAAACTGTGAGCTAAATAAATCTTTCCTCCTTTAACTTTGGGCATCAAGTATTTTTGTCTCAGCAACAAGAGAAAAGCAACTTTTCTCTCATGCATGAGCTAGTGTATGAGACACTGGGGGATTCATTTTAAGGACTGGGATGCAGGTGGAAAAGGGTGGGTGTATATAAGGCTCGAAAGATCAATCTGGGACATGTCATGAGGGACCCAAATATGCGGGCTTAATTCTACCACTATTTGGGGGCAATTTATGATTTTTTGGTTGCACATGGGGGTTAATTTTGCACTCTTGATAGATAATGAAAGTGTGATGCCTGGATTTAAGAGAAAATATTGGAGGCTGGGGTAGCATGTGAGTGGCTAAATGAGGATCTCAGTAGAATAAGGTTGGGGGGACAAAGAGCAGCATAGCAAATGAAATATTTAAAGGAGGAAAGTTGTGAGGATCTGTTGATTTTTCAGGTGTAGGAGCTAAGGTGAAAGGCTGTGTTGAAGTTTACTGAAGGTGTGGGCTTTGGGAATGGGCTCCTGCTGGGAGGACGAGTCAGTGTGTGAGACAGAGCACAGCATAGTACACTGAGGCAGAGGTACAGTGGGCACAATTCATTCCCCTCCTGTGCCACATCCTTGTGAGGGCCTGCTGTGGAACTGTATTTCTCACAGTGCATTTGTTGAGGTCTTTCCCTAGAGCTGCTGTATTTAGAGACAGGGCCATACAGGAGGCAAGTAAGGCTCAGTAGAATCATTAGAATGGGCTGTCATCTAATCACGCTGGTGCCCTTGTATGGAAGAGGAGAAGTCACAAGGAAGATCTGAGAAGAGGAAAACACATGAGGAGAAACAGGAAGGCTGCCATCTGGCAAGCCACGAAGAGCCCTCATGGCCTCCTCAGAAATCCACCCTGCCTGTAGTGTCTTGGACTTCCAGGGCCCAGAACCACAGAGCAATAACTTTGTGCTTTTGAAGGCACCCAGTCTGTGATGTTCTCTTAAGGAAGCCTAAGAAGATGGATGTAAAGCCCCGTCCTACTGACTTTGGCCCATCCATGTGAGTTGTTTGGACCACAGCATGTAGTCAGCCAAGTATATGACATACTTTTCTTTGGGGTGGATGAATTACTGCCATGTACACCAGCTGCAGTGTGCTGAGTCCTTCCTCTTCCAGATCCAACTTGCACTTCATTCCTTAGGTCCCAGGCCCCAAATCCATCTGTGATCCAGTAATGAGACAAAGATTGCAAATTTTTATTGTGTCCATTGTCTCCATCCTTTTAATCCTATCCTTCATTTCTTGATTGTACAAATTGAGCAATATGTTTGATAGCTGTCCGTTCATTTGTCCCTTATAGATGCCACATTATGTAACAAATGTACAATTATCTGTGGATCAAGCTTTTTTTGCTGCCACTTCAGCCTTACTGTCACTATGGTAATCGTATCTACCTGAGATCTGAAGGTCACTCATCACCTCCTGGGTTCTGTTATTTTGGAGTCTTACAATTTCCATTGCTGCCATTGAGCCTAATTTTGCAATAGTATCTCACACTTTTAGTGTTGGCCTTCAGAGCATAACTCATCCAGCCTCCCAGTGACAATGGAGTTTTCTCACTAACTTATTGCTTTGGTAAGTGGAGTGTCCTTCGGGTCCTTTCATGGAACAGACTTCCTGCTGGAGAAGTGTCCTTATATGGTATACAGTCCTCCCTTTTTTCTATGGGGGATATATTCCAGGATCCCTGGTCAGTGTCTGAAACTGTGCATAGTATTGAACAATCTAGTTTGCCATGGCCTGGATTTGCTACCCACTGCCTATGGAAACATGTCTTAATTTGTCTACCATGATGCTAGTCTGTTTGGGTTATTCTAAAAATATACCATAGACCGGGTAGCTTATAAACAACAGACTTGTTCCTCACAGTTCTGCAGGCTGGCAGTCCAAGCTCAAGGCTCAGGCAGATTGTGTCTGGGGAGAACCTACTTTCTGATTCACAGATAGCAAATTCTTGCTGCATCATCCCATAATGGAAGGGGTCTTTTTACTAAACCACTGATTCTGTTGATGAGGACTCTGCTCTTGTGGCTTATTCACCTGCCAAAGAGCCCCCCACTAATAGCATCACTTGGGGAATTAAGCTTTCAACATATGAAATTTGAGGAGACACAAAACGTTCAGCAGTAACATCTGACATTTTCATGATTTTCTTCTGCCTTTTTTGGGTCCACCTCAGTCTCTTCCATTTATGACAATCATCACATATTAGTCATGAATATTCAGCAAATGATTTCATGCTGCAACACAGAATTTTGAGTTATAGTAGCTTGAAGCAGGCCAGGATTTAACTAGTGACTCAGCACTCCTGAGAGTCAAGAACCTGTTGGTGGGAGAGTGGGAACCTGGCAGAACTGGCCCCAGAGAGCATCTGTTACTTACAGGACACTGAAGAAATGACCGAAGTGGTTCTGCAGTAAGAAGCTGCATCCTTGGAGATGAAACATTATCACTGAGACTGCTCTTGGACTAGCGGGGAGAGGCGATTTGTGCCTTTGGTTCATTGACTGCCTTTGCACTGCCATAGCCGGGTTGACGTATTCACTCCCAGGAATATCATGAACGCAAGTTTAGAAATATTGCTTTGCCAAAATGTAACTCAGATGGATTGTTCATGGTCAAGGTTGAGATCACTTAATTGCCTGACAGGGATTGAGGTGTTCTGGAAAGAAAACTGAATTAAGAGGCAGAAAACCTGGGCTCAAATCTGGACTATGCCAGTGAAAGTCTAGGCCAAGTTATTCTGTCATTTCCAAGTTTGTATGATTAATTTATAAGGAGGTGATCAAATTGTCTGATGAATGCTTAAATTAAAAAAAAAATATTACAGTGAGCGGTACATTGCCATTAACCCTCCTTAAAATACCAGCCCTCAATTTCAACATACCGGTATCAGCTTTCTTGCCACTTTCTGGAGCAGTTCTAGGAGTCCCCTTTTCCCAAGTGTCTTTACACAATGTAATAAGAATTACAGTGAATGCTGCTGCTGAGTCTGCCGAGTCTGCCATCCAACGGAAAGGCAGACTCATAAAAACGTTACGGTGTTCCTCATCCATCTTATTCATTTGGTCTTGCATCGGGAACATCTGGTTCTTCCCCAAAGTCAAAATGATCATGAAAATAAATGTTTTGAACAGATTCAGGGCTTTGAGGGGAGCCATGACAGTGCAACTAAAGACACTCACAAATCTGCTCCCAGAGCTGCCTGGAGCGTGGCAGGAATGCTGAGACAGGTGTGTCTGCAGCAAAGAGGAATATTTTTGAGGTGGGTTAATGTATCTTTTTCCATAATATATTTTTAAAGTATAGGTATTTCTTGTATTTTCCAGTCACACCCTATATTTCTCAGCCTCATCTTTTCCGTAAGATTATGTCAGAAGAATATATAAAGTGAAAGTGATGACTTGGAAAAACCTGGCCAGGGAAATTATTGCCCAGGGAAATGGTAGCAGGCCTCTTATCGAGAGGAGATTCAGAGTCACATGGCCAGCACAGTGGGAGGAACAGCACCTCCATCAGCCTGAAATGCCTGATAATCAGAACCGTGAAGTTCTGAGGGGCTCATTTCCAGAAGCAGGGACAAAGGACTCACCCCCTGGGCTTGCTATCAGTCGTGCTCCTTTGGTGACTGAGCTTTGTCCCAAGGTAACCCCCACCTGCCTTGGATAGTGTACCTCCCCTGCCGGTAAAGCTGGTTCAAGATCCCCAAGCTGTCAGTGTCACTGCGATTCCTCTCCATGCCCATTACCTCCGTCTTTTGCCACCCACGGCCTGCTGGTACACCTGTCTAGACCTAAAAAAATGCTTTTTTTTTCTGCCTTCAATTGGCTCCTGTCAGCCAGCCTCTCTTTAAATGGAAAGATCCTAGTTCTGGACTCAAAAGCCAACTGACCTGTACTCAACCTCCCAGAGGTTCAAAAACTTGTTCCCTCTTTGAAAAAGCACCTCAAAGTAATGACACAAAGTGCATGCTGAAAAGACACAGGAGTTCTGCTACAATAGCTGGCAGAAATTGGTTACAAGAAAGAGACTTCACAAGTTTCTTGGAGCTGCTGACTTTTCTATGTTTACTCAGACTGTCAGCCCCGGGCACTATACAATGCCCTATAAGGGCTGCCGCCCCCCTTTTGACTCTGTGCCCTAACAGCCACTGTCCTTCTGACCAAGGGAGCCAACAAACTCACTTTAGGACAGAGACCTAATTGTCCAAGCACCACATGCTGTACTGGGATGAACTGTTCTAAAAATTGGACCCCTGAATAGATGCTGAGTACAACCCCTTTATGGATGGAAGTAGCCCTGTTAGAAATAAAGCCTGACAGGTTAGTTATGCCATGGTCTCCTTGGACAAAACTATTTTGGTCAAAACTCTCCAGCAGGGATGATGTTCACAACAAACTGCTATTTGGAAACCTGCTACCAGTGACGCAAAATAATCCAGTCCAAAGTCCTGAGCTCCTTTGAGGATCCAAGTGGCTGAGATACCAACCCCAGGCAGAAAAACTACCCAGTATCCCCAGAAGAGCAGAGCCAGACTTGCCCCCACCATTTGTGCTGCAAGCTCAAGCCGCAGTGCTGGCCCTGGTACCCCAGCAGCCAGCTCGGTGTCTGTGTCACTGGCCCTGACCTCATGCATTACAGCGGATTCTCCCCATTGTGTGTAAACACATAAAAGACCAGTCGTATCTGCAGATAATCTTGCATGTACATGTAACCCAGGTATGCATTAACTACCTCTGCAACTTCCATAAATCCAGCCTTCGATCTGCTAAAAAAATTTACCTGGACAGCTGCTCTGAGGCGCTCTCTGAAGACACAACACACTGACCAATTCACACACAACTGAAGCCCGAGGACATCACTCACAGGATTGCTCCGTTCCTGCTCCCCTTGATTTTTGTGTCTTTTCAATCTACTCATCTCAGTCCTTGCTTCTTTGCCCCCCTGCTAGCTGTGTTATTTATTATTTATTTACTTATTGCCTTAAACTTCATGCATGGTTGCCCCAAGAGAATAGAACAATCAATTCAATACTTGGCAAGGATTTTACGAGCATCAGAGGCACATTGGACACTCTTCTAGATCAGATTCCTTCACTTACTACCTTGCCAGAGTAATGTTACAGACAGACAGGCCTAAATTCTAGTTGGGCTATGTCTCAGAAGATCACGTGGAAGGTGCCCAGCAAAGACGTCAGGGAAACTAAAAGAGGGAGAATATGTAACAGAAAATGCCCCTCAGTCAGTGTAGTTCAGTTTGTTAGCTGCCTAGGTAACGTTTCCTGTTTCGGATCCAGTTGCTCTGGCCTCTTAGAAATGGCTGGTCACTGTGATGCGTAGCGGGTCACTATGATGCACACTGTGTAAGCCAATCCCCAACTAAAAAGCCATTCTGCCTCTGTACCTCCTGTCCTCTTATCTCATATAACACCTAGACTGCCAGAGATTGGGACTTGAGATTCTGGAATGACCTCAATCAGTTGACGTAAATCTCCCTCCAAACCCTCGGTGCTGTTTTGGTGTTTCTGTTTGCAGTTTCAGTCAGTTGAGGACTAACCCACTAGAAGGGTGATATTTGAAAGTATGAGGAGAATGATGAAGGAGTTATACCTGCACAGATGGGATTTAGTATATGTTTGATAAATAGCCAGAAGGTCCAGAGAGAAAGTGGAGGGGGAAATGACAGAGATGAGACAAGAGGCCATGGAGATTTGTGGAGTGAAGAAAAGACCTGAGATGAGAAGCCACTGAATTTTTCCTTACAGCATCTCAACGTGTAGTTTAAGGTGGGCTTGAACTCACTATGTATCCCAGGCTGGCCCTGAACTCACAGTGATCCTCCTGCCTCAGCCTCCCAGAGTGCTGGGATTACAAGTGTGTGCCACCATGCCTAGCCACTGGAAGATCTTTGAACAGAAGTATAAAATAATTGATTTCCTTTTCACTCACTACAGCTGTTGAATTAATAGAAGGTTTTAGAAAGTGACAAGGGTAGAAGCAGGATCCTTTGGAAGATTCATCATCATTATCAAAGGGAGCAGCTATGGAAGTTAGCGTTAGCTGCTGAGAGTGTGGTAGCTACTGAGAACTGGTAGGTTTCTGGATACGCCTTGAACAGATGGATTACAGCAACTGGTAATGTAGTTGATGTGTATGTAAGAACAAGAAGGATTAAGGAAAGTTGAAATTTTAAAATTTTGAACTCGGAGCATGGGATAGTTAACCATTTACCCAGATGAGAGAGATCATAACAGGAGCAGGTTGGGCCTTGGTGGTAAAAATTGGGAATGTGACTTCAGACGTGTTAAATCCAACAGCTCAGTGCATGTCCACTATCAACATAAAGAACACCTTACCCTCTTCTCCTGATACCTGATTGGGACTCACAGTAATACTGAATTTCACTGCTAGCTCTGCTGCATGCAGGGTTCACACAACGCGTAACTTTCTGCATGTCATGTGTCTCCTGGGTCTCTGCTTCCTCATCAAAAAATGGCAATAATATGGCAATTATGTCTGTTCTTTCCCATTAAACTTTTAGAGAACCAATAAGATATGTGTGGAAGATATTATTACTAGTTCATTAAAGTACTGGACCTGCTCATCTGAAATTTGACCCTAAGCTTTCACTGGGTAAGTGATTTGCACCTTTGTGGAGTAAGCATTGCATGACAGGGACTGCTGGCCTGGCACGCATCAGAGAATCACCAGATACACCCAGTTGTTCAACCCTTCAATGGCAGCTCAAGCTACCATTCTTCATTTTTCCAGTAATAGTTTCTAATTAGAAGATTTTCAAAGGTCTCTGAAAACTATCTTAAATGGCCCAGACATTTATGGAAGCACATTGCTTTAGACAAACAAAAATTATGGAGTCAAGTTAGAGCTATCTCTTCTGTCCCTGGTTCTGAGTCCAATATTGCTGAAGATGAAGAAGAAACACTGGGCAGTCACCAAGTATCAATTACCAATGACAACTAAGCAGTAATAATAATGACAGAGACTCATGTGTACCTTGTAACTGAAATGTGATGTACCCTCAAGAATAATGTCATATCATGTTGTTTAGATGGAAAATGTCCCTCAAAGGGCTCGTGTGTGTGTGTGTGTGTGTGTGTGTGTGTGTGTGTAACTGACTTGCGGTTAGAAGATGGGGTCTGTCAGGAGAGCTGGGTCCCTGCAGTGTGTCCTGGAAGGGCCTCCTTCCTCACCTTCTCTGTTCTCTCTCTGCATCTTGCTTGCCATGGGTTGAGCCCTGTTTCCTCCACCATGCTCCTCTGCTGTGCTGATTTTTCTTTGGAGCCAGCCAACCATGGACTGAAATATGATCCAAAATAAACCTCTCCTCCTTTTAGTTATGAGTATCGGGTATCGTGTCTTAGCTAGGAGAAAGCATCTATGACATCTTAGGTTGTAATTATTTTTATTGTTTTATTTTTCAAACTAAAAAAATTGTAAAATATTCCCAATCTAGAAAAGGTAGAGACCCTTGTTGATTCATGGTCTACATCCAACACAGGCTGATGTTTTGCTGAATTCTGTATTTTAGTCAGCTCAGGCTGCTATAACTAGGGTGGCTCGTATACTACTTGCTTTTCTCAGATCTGGGGACTGGATATCTGTGATGAGGGCAGCGGCATAGCCAGAGCTGGTGAAGGCATTGTCCAGGTTGCAGGCTCCTGTCCTCTTCTTTTAGGAGGGCACTGGTCTCACTCATGAAGGCTCCACCTTTGTGATCCAGTTACCCCAAGAACCTACCTCCTTCTGCTCCCACATTGGAGGTTTGAATTTCCACATATAACTTTGGGGAACACACAAATGTTTAGTCCATGACACTCTATTATTTTTATTTATTTATTTATTTATTTATTCTATTACTTTGTTTTGTTGTTAATAGCTTTATAGAGTCTTATTTTATACAACATAAAATTCACCCATTTCAAGTATACAATTCAATTATTTTCAGCAAATTTACCAAGTGGTTGAACCATCACCATAAATCAGTTTTAGAACATTTTTATTTCCCTAATAAGATCACTTATGTCTCTAATTAATCCCGGTTCCAACTCCCTCCCCACTGCTATGCAACCACTAATTTACTTTTTGATTCTCTATATTTTATATTCTTGACATTTAATGTAGGCAATTGTGTATGACCTTTGTGTCTGGTTTCTTTTCTTTTTGTGGTACTGGAGATTGAAACCATGACCTTCTCAGTGGATATTGCTGTCCCTGTTTTCTTATTTTCTATTTTAAAAATTTTATTTTGAAAAGAACAAAACCAAATGGGAAAGAAAACAAAACGGTGTCATTCAAAACAAAAGGATGGATATAGAACAAGATTAAAACCATAATGCAAGGTGATCTACAGTGATTACCATGATGTCTTATGTTATCCTCAATAGAATTGTCTGTATCATTAGGCATACTATAATTGAACATAGCAGAACATAGCAATATCAATAAAAACAAAAAATTATAGACATTATAGGACTTCAAAAGCAGGTAATTGTCAAACCAGAATGGGTATCCTAGTGAATCTTGTCATCTCAGAATAGTTCTGCATATATTCTCAGACTTGATACTATCAAGCATACTAGATTCAAATAAAATCAGTCAGGAAAAGACAGCAATCTAACAAACCAGATTCAAATAAGATCAGTAATAATAAGACAGTGTAAATAACACAGGGCTTCAGTTTAAGGTAATAGGAAATTAAGGATGGTTACCATAATATATCCTGCTATTTTTGGAATAGGTGTCTGTGCCCTCAAATCTAGTACAAGTAGACAGACTGAAACAGAATATAATCAAAATAAACAGAGCAATGAAAATAATGCGGGTTTAAAATCCTGATACACTATTAACAATGTCCTCTGTCTTCCATTTTTAGACAATTCCTCCCCTTTCACTTTCACAGGGTGCATTGTACATTTTGTATCCCACTAACTCCTTTAATGTTTAGATTTTGCAGGGTGGGGGGGCAACCTGCTATTTACCTAAGTGGTTCTGAACCTTTTTACCCCTGAGCTTGATCTTAAGTTGTATTCCTTTACCTACAAAAGCCTCAAGGTATTCCTTCCTTATAGCTGAGTAGTTCTCCACTGCACAAAAGTGTCGTGTCTTTCCAACCTATCTGCAGCTGCTGGACAGGCTGTCCCTATTTCTCTCTGGTTCCCTGTCACATAGTTTTATTTCTTCATCTTTGACTTTCAGTGCATAAACCCTCTTCAAGGTTGATTATATTTCCTGTATAGAGCATCTCGATGGAACCTATCTCCTGATCTACTCTGTCTGTGTTTCTTTTTATTAGTGTATCAAGGCCATCTATGTTAGAGATTATAGCCAACCTTCTCTGCTTCATCTCTGCTATGCTATTTTTCTGCTGTTGGTTGTCTACTTTTCCCCTTCATTCCACTGTCTGCCCTGTTCACTGAGTCCTCTCTACCACTCTTCCTGAAACTCTGGTTTTTTTTTTCTCTCTCTTTCTCTAGAATGTCCTTCAGTATTCTCTGTAGGGTTGTATTGGTGTTCACGAACTCCCTCAGTTCCTCTTTGTCATGGAGTCATATCTTGTTTCTCCATTAATTTTGAGAGACAGTTTTGCAGGGTACATCAATCTGGGTTGGAGGTTATATTTTTTCAGGGCTTGGAATGCTTCACTCCAAGTTCTTCTTGATTTGATGGTTTGTGTCATGATTTTGATGGGTTTTTCTTTATAGGTGATCTGTTTCTTTTCTGACAGCTTTTAATATTCTGTTCTTGTGATGAATTTCTGGGATCTTGATTATTACATGTCTGAGTGTAGATCTGTTTTGGTTGTAGCTGGCTGGAGTTCTGTATGCCTCAAATATCTGAATATATCATTTCCTTTTCCTATGCTTAGGAAGTTTTCCTTAATTATTTCTGTGAATAACCTTTGTATTTCATTTGTGTTTACTCATGATTCTTCACTCACATTTTTTGTTCTTAAGTTATAAATCCTCTTGTCATCTTCTATCCTTTGTATTGTTACTTCCTGGTTTCTTGTTTTTTTTTAAATTTTATTTAAAGGGGGGGAAGCAAAACAGAGAAAAGGGTACAAACAATACAGAATTTCAAAAAAAAAATAAACAGTAAGAAATCACTATTTGATACATTACATATTGTCTTCTTGGATATAGTTGTTCAAGTTACAAAATTAAAGCATACAAAGTGGACATTCAAACAGTGAGGCTGCAAATAGTTCTGTTCACCAATCCAACAAAAACTTAGTAACATGGTTATCAATCCTACACACTTAAGTATACATACAGTTATCTCTTTCAGAACACTTTCTTTTCCTCCTCTTGCTTTTTTTAAAAATTGTTTTTGTTTAAAGAAAAAATTTTGAAACAGAAAGAGGGTAGAAACAATACAAAATCTCAAAAACAAAACAAAAAAACAAAAATAGTAACCAATAAGAAATCACTAGTTGATAATTACATACTTTTCTCTTAGATGCAGTTATTCAAGTTACAAAAGTAAAGTCCACAAAGTGGACATCCAAACAGTGAGACTGCAGTCAGTTTTGCTCATCCATCCAACTAAAACTTTAGCAATATGGTTTTAATTCCACACACTCAAACATACATGCAGTTATATCCTTTAGAATACTCTCTTTTCCTTTTTTTTCTTTACAATAACTATAATCCATTCTCATAAACTACTTAGAAGTTCTACACAGTTATAAATCTCTACACATATACCTAGCCTTTCTGGATTAGAGGGAGAAACAAATCAAAACAAGTCAGCAATACAAATTCCTAGAGAAACATGAAATGAAAAGAACATACAAAAACACAACTCTAGTCTCTATGATGTCTCTTGTTATTTTCAATAAAATTGTCTATATCGTAATATATAGTATAAACTTAGCATTGCATTATACTATTAATAAAATCTAAACATTGGAGACATTATAGGACTTCAAAGGCAGTTAACAATCAAACCAGAATGGGTATCCTATTGAATCCTGTCATCTTCAGAGTAGTTGCCCCTAATCTCAGACTTGATAATCAAGCATACCAGATTGAAATAAAATCAGTCAAGATAAAACAGTGATATAACCAATCTTCTCTGTCTTATCTCTGCCATGCTATTTTTCTGTTGTTATTTGTTTACTTTTCTCCTTCATTCCACTGTCTGCCCCTTTCTTTGAGGCTTTTCTGCCATTATTCCTGGAACCCTGGTGATTTTCTTCTCTCTCTCTAGAATGTCCTTCAGTATTCTTTTCAGGGTTGGTCACAAACTCCCCCATTTCCTCTTTGTCATGGAAATATCTTGTCTCTCCATTAAGTTTGAGAGACAGTTTTGCAGGATACATCATTCTGGGTTGGAGGTTATTTTCTTTCAGGGCTTGGAATATTTTGCTCCAAGCTCTTCTGGATTTGATGATTTGCGTTGAGAAGTCTGCTGTGATTTTGATGAGTTTTCCTTTATAGGTAATCTGTTTCTTTTCTCTGGCCGCTTTTGATATCCTGTTCTTGTGATGGATTTCTGGGATCCTGATTATTATATGTATGGGTGTAGATCTGTTCTGGTTGTAGCTGGCTGGAGTTCCATATGCTTCATTTATCTGAACTTCACTTCTGTTACCTATGTTTGGGAAGTTTTCCTTAATTTTTTCCATGAATAGACTTTTTATTTCATTTGTATTTGTTGCTGCGTCTTCATTCACATATTTTATTCTTAGGTTATAAATCCTCTTGTCATCTAGCCTTTGTATCATTGCTTCCTGGTTCCTTGTTATTTTTAAGAGATCTTTCCTTTCACGATCATATTTTGCAAATCTATCTTCAAGTTTTGAAAGTTTGTCTTTAATTTCTGTTAAAAGGTTTTACCAGGTTTCAATGGAGTTTTTAATTTCCTGATATTCTCTTTGGATCTGTTTCATATATTTTAGATTTTGTTTATATTCTTCATCAAAGGCTTCTCTCCTTTCTCTGGGTTCCTCTTATCTTTCATTTGTGTCTACTTGAGGATTACCTGGGACTTCTTTTATTAATCTTCTTATATCTTGCTTAACCTGAGTTAGAATTTCAGATTTAAATTCGACGATGAGGTCATGGAGATATTTCTTTATTTCCAATGAGGCTGTTTCTGACATTACAGGTTTGCTGCCCTCAACCTCCTCTGCATTTACATCTGTTGGACTCACTTTCCCTGGTTCCACAGTTGGGGATCTTTAGCTCTTTCTCTGTCTTGTCATGTTTCTGGCCCCCTTCAGACAGGTGGGTGGTGGAGGTCTCTGGTCCTTTCATATTGCTTGCAGTTTTTTTGCAGCACACTTGCTAGGGAAGTACCGCCCCCCAGTCTGCATCGGATCTGCGAGTTGCACACTGAGAGCTGGCTCCTCCCCCTACGCCAGTCAACCAGTTTATGCTTCATCAAGTTTGTGTGTTCCCTGGGGATGCTACTGGCCCAGAAAAGCCTCATCCCTGGCTATTGGGTTTCAACCAGGGGCGTGGCCCTGCCCAAGCAGATCCCACCAATCTGCTTTGGACTAGGAATCATCAGCAGATGCTGCCTCTGGTTTTGATTCAAGCTGGCCCTGCCCAACCCAAAATGTCACCCAGCCAGTCCTCCTGATTTGGGGAATCCAGTTCCCATCACTCACCAAAGTTCATGCAGCTCGACTGGCTGTTTCCACTCCCTGTCTCAGTGCCTCCTCCAGCCGAGGGACTGGAGCTTACCAATCCCTGCTCTCGGCAGGGCCATGATCTCAGCTTGATCGTGAGTCACCTGACTCTAAGACATGCCAGTACAGCGATCGGGGCTTGCCCAGCTCCAGCCCTCTGTCCTCACTTCTTCTTCTTCTTTCTTTTTTTTTTTCCTCAGTTTTTTCCTGGGTCATGAGAATTCCTCTCCTTTTGTCTGGCTTTCTCCATGTTGCCAGATTCCAGCATCGGAGTTGTTTTTACTTATTTTTTCCTCAGAGAGGCTCTCTTATCATGCTGCCACTCAGTCAGCCATCTTACAAAATGTCCTTGATATTTTTAAGAGATCTTCCCTTTCATGATCACACATTTCAAACCTGTCTTCAAGTTTTGATAGTCTATTTTTAGTTTCTTTCAGGTAGTTTTGACATCTTTCAATGTAGTTTTTCATTTCCTAGCAATCTCTTTGAATCTGTTTCATGTATTCCAGAATTTTTAAATATTTTTCATTGAAGGTTTCCCTCTTCTTTCTGTGTTCCTCCATTCTTTCATCTGTGTCTTCTTGAGAGGTGCTTAACATTTCTTTTATTAATCTTATATTGTGCTTTACTTGTATTGGTATTTCTGTTTTGAATTCTTCTATAATGTCATGAAGATATTTCTTTATGTCATCTGATGCTGTTTCTGATATTGCATGTTGCTGCCTTCAATCTTGCCTGTGTTTACCTCTCTTAGACCCATACTGTTTGTGTTGGTGGCTTTAGACTTTTTGTTGTTGTTGTTTCTTTCTCTTGTCATGGTTTCTTCCAGATACATGTATAGTGCAGGTCCCAGGCCCTATCTGTGTTGGTTATGATTTCTCTGAAGCATGCTAGCTAGGGATTGCTGCCCTCTCCAGTTTGCTTTTGATCACTGAGATACAGGCAGGGGTAGTGCAGGTTGGACCCTCCCTTCCAAACCAGTCAATCACTGGGGTCTTCACCATGTTAGTGTGTGCTGTGCAGACAGAACTGGCTCAGGACAATTTCAGGGGCAATTTCGTCCCTGCCTATTGGGTCCTGCCCAGGGGTGTGATCCAGTCGAAGAAGTTTCCAACAATCTGCTCTCCATCAGTTGCGGCCAACTGAAGCCATTATGGTTCCAGTTTCAGGCCCATGTGCCCGATTCCAATATGTCACCCAGCTGGTCACCCCCTCCCACAGGAGGAGCAAATTCTGAGCATTCACTGTGTGATAGTGCAGATCTCCACATCAGCTCCATTCTCCATTGTGATGCATCCTCCTGCTGAAGTCCTTGGGTTCACCAACCCCTAATTTCAGTGTGACTGCAAGTTGCCTAGCACAGTGTGGGACTGGCTCTAGTTAGAGTGTGTCTGGCTCCAGCCTTCTGTCCAAGTTTTTCTTTTTTTCTTCTTTCTCTTTTTCCTTAGTTTCTTCCTGGGTCATGAGAATCCCTCTCGTCTTGTCTGGTCTTCTCCATGGTGTTAAATCCTAGCATCTGAGCTGTTTCTCTGAGATGCTCTTTACCTTGTTACTTATCAATCTGCCATCTTCCCTAGGAACCCTTATTTTCTATTTTGATACAGGGTCTCTCTAAGCCATTAAATATCCCAGGCTGGGCTCAAACTTACTCTCTTTCTTCTCCTGCTTCCTAGAGTTCTGGGGTTATAAACATGCACTCCCACACCTGGCTCCTGTATTACATATTTTTAGATATTGATTGCACCCTAGTATAAATGTGTACTAGTATAGATTAGATCCTAGTATTTTGTCCTAATTGTTTATTTATGAGGTGAGGTGTAAAGACCCAGAATATTCAGCCAAGGACATGGATCCCATAGCAATCCCACCACAGTGAAAGTTTAAGTTCTGTTTTGTTCAACAGACATCTACTTTTTTTAGCAAAATTTGTCATGCATATTATATTTCCCCAGGAAATGTCCTAGGCACTTTTTCCAAACTCAACTGACATAAGTATAAGAATGTATTTTTGAATTTTATTGTAAATAAAAAAATGTATTTCTGGACTTAATTCTCCTCCATCTATTCATCCATGTTAGCATCATATAGTATTTATAAATAGATTTGTGATAAGTTTTAAAGTGGGAAATGAAAGTTCACCTATTTCTTCCCTTTTCAAAATTATATTAGTTATTTTAGATATTTTATTGAAAAGTTTTTGTACTTGCAGTCAGGGATTACAAGGAGAACAATTACATACAGGGCACACAATTTGTAATATTATTTTATCATGGTCACCCAGAGGTAAATACAAGAAGGTGCAAGAAATCTGTCCACAACACTAAAGACCCAGAACATTCAGCCAAGGACCTGGATCCCACAGCAATGTCCTATGTGAGTCCAACTGAAGGTGCAGAGCCCATGACAATGCCTCCCACGAGTCCAACTGGAGGTTTACAACACATGACAAGGACTCATGCAAGTTTATTTTATGGATTTGCTCTGGAAGGCCCAGAGGTCAGCAGTGAAAGCTAGAAAGTCTATGCCAGCAGGGTGAAGGAGCTGTGCTGGTAGACTGAGCATTCTACACTGGAGCCAAGAAGTCATGCTCATATTAAAGACCAGGGCTAGGGCTGGGGATTTACCTTAGTGGCATAAGCACCTGCCTGGCAAGCATGAGGCCATACATTCAATCCCTGGTATAATAAATAAATAAATAAGTACATACATACCATGGCTGCCCTGAAAACTACCACAGCCATCCTCAGCAACAATGAGGTACCAAGCTCCTCCAACAATGAGAACAGTCAAAAACATGACAGGAACCAGCATGACAAGCTGCTTCTAGAGATTAAACAACATACATCTTCCCCTCCAGAGCCAGGAGAAATGCTCACTGCAAGGATCAAGGTTCCCCCAAAGTGAACCACAGCCACTCTCACCAACAAGGTCCTGAGCTCCTCCAATGATAATGGCTGAATTCATATCAGGGAAGCTGGCCATGACAAGCTCCTCCAGGAGAACCAATGGATCCAAACAACAATCCTTAGGAGAACCCACAATGCCTAGCTCTTCCTCTTCACATCTCTATTTATGCTGGCAACTTTCCTCAGGTGGGCCATCTACACTCAGCACCATGCTGATTTAACTCACCTGTATTAAGTTAACCACCAGTTTTTAAGCCATATCAGTACTCAGTGAGTTGCTTCTGTCTTGTAACTTTCAAGATTGTCTTTTTTTTATTTTAAAAAGCAAAACAGGAAAAAATAGTTATAAATGATACAGAATTTCCAAAAAGAAAAAAAAGGAGGGAATTACTAGTTAATAGATTGCATAATGTTATCTCAGAACTAGCTGTTCAGGTTACAAAATCTAGACACAAAAGTGATCAAACAGTGACAGCACAAACTGTTCTTTTTGATGAATTAAGAGAGATTAGTAGTTATCTATCTAGTATACATATACATACATATATTTATATAATTTATCAATATGCATATAATGTTTTCCTTTTTCCCTTTACCCTATCCCAGTAGATCTTTCCTTTTGAGCACTTTCTTTCCCCTTCATTATTATAATACCTATTGTATATTTTGGATCTTATTACTCTTTCAGATTTTTATGTTTTATTATTTTTTATAGTAGAGAGACAATATGACATTTATAAATGTGAGTTTGATTTATTTCACTTATGAGTATGGTCTCAAGTTGCCTCCATTCACCTATACAAATCTCAGGATTATCCTTTTTATAGCTGAGTAATATTCCATTATATAAAAATACCATATCTTTTTATCCATTCTGCAGTTGATGGGCTATAAACATGGGGGCACATTCCTCACTGTGGAGTGACATTTTCAATTTTTGTGGCAAAATACCAAGAAGGGCAATAAATAAATAAATAAATAAGCTGGATTAAATGGGACTTCTAATATTAGTTTTTTGAGGAATCTCCACACTGATTTCCACAGTGATTGCACCAGTCTACACTCCCACCAGCAGTGGAGAAGCATTCTTTTTTCCCCACAGCCCTGCCAACCTTTGGTAACAGTTGATTTCTTGATGGCAGCCATTCTTTCTGGACTGAGATGGAACCTCAATGTTGTTTTAATTTTCATTTCTCAAATGACTAGTAATGTTGAGCATGTCTTCATGTATTTATTTGCCACTTGTATTTCTTCATCTGAGAAGTGTGTATTCATCTCAGATGACCATTTTTGGATTTGATTTTTGATTCTGGGGGACCTGATATTTTTCAGTTCCTTATATGTTCTAGATACAACTTATTTGTCTGAGGGACAGCTGGCTAAAATTCTTTCCCATTCTGTGTGCTTTCTCTTCCCTCTGTTAGTGATTTCTTTTGAAGTAAAAAAAACTTTTTAATAAGAAGAGATCCAAGTTTTTGATTCTTGGAAGTACTTCCCATGCAGTTTGTGTTTTGTTCATGAACTCTTTGCCTATCCCTGTGTCTTCAAGATTTGTACCTACCTTGTCTTCCAGTAGATTTAGTGCTTCTGTCTTAATATTTAGATCTTTGAACCATTTTGACTTTAGTTTAGTGCATGGTGATAGACATGGGTCTAGTTTCAGTCTTCAACATGTGGAAAGCTGATTTTTCTAGCACCATTTATTAAGGAGGCTACCTTTCTTCTGGTGAACATGTTTAGACCCTTGTCAAATATAAGGTGGCTGAGTGTCTTTGTAGTGTCTGAATCTCCTAATCTGTTTCATTGAGCCTCAGATCTGTTTTGTTGCCAGTACCATGCTGATTTTATCACTGTGGCTTTGTAGTATAATTTCAATTCAGGGATTGTGATTCCTCCTGCCTTGCCTTTGTATCCCAGGATTTTCTTTGCTATTCTAGGTCTCTATCAAATGATTATTAGAATTAATAAGCAAATTCAGCAGTGTAGGTGGATACAAAGTCAATACTCAAAAATCAATAACATTCCTATACACAAACAACAAACTCACCGAGAGAGAGAAATTATGGAAGTGACACCTTTCACAATAGCATCCAAAACAATGAAATACTTAGGAATCAACCTCACAAAGGATGTAGAAGACCTATATGCTGAAAACTATTGTACTCTAGAAAAAGAGATTGAAGAGGATGTCAGAAAATGGACAGATATCCCTTGCCCTTGGGTAGGAAGAATCAACATTGTAAAAATGGTCATATTCCCAATACTGTTAAACAGGTTTAATGCAATTCTGATCAACGTGCCAATAACATATCTTACTGATCTAGAGGAAAAATTCCTAAAATTCATTTGGAAACAGAAGATTCTTTGTCTACTGATAGTTTTATGATACTGTATCTAGGTGTGACTCTGAGTTTATCTTGTTTGGAATTAGTCAACCTCCTTGGGCATGTTGATAAATGTTTTTCATCATTTGCAGTGATGAAATATTGCAAATATTACTTCAAATATTCTTTGCGCCCCTTTCTCTTGTGTTCTTCTAAACCTCATGCCTTTTGTGCTTTTGTTGGTACAGGTGATAGAATCTAATAGGTCTCTGAGTTTCTGCTCATTTTTATTTTTTCTCTTTCATTTCTTTTCTATGGACTGGATGATCTCAAGTGACCTAACTTTTAGTTGCTCCTGAATTAGAAACACTGCCAGATAGGTAAATAAATGACGGTTACCTGAGAATGGTGTGTTTAGGAAGCTACAAGCTGATTCTTCTTTCTCGAATGGTTGCCAGATTGCTGTTTTTCACAGTGATCGTGGAAGTGTTGGTTTTCTAGACTCCTGGAGGGCTTCTTAGAGGAAGACAGGGAAAGGACAAGTTACCATGGCATAAAGCTCTTGTTTTGAGATACAGTAATTTTTGCAAATAATTTCAAGCATTAAAAGGTTGATTTTGATTTTTTTGGGTAATGACTTTGTTGCTTTTCAGGACAATTGCTTTTTCAAAGCTCATCTTTGGCTTTCCATTGATAGGTGTTTGGTTAGTATTTCAGTGAGTCAAAGGATAAATTTTTTTATTTAAAGAGAAAAAAACAGAGAAAAGGTAGAAATATTACAGAATTTCAAAAAAAAAAAGGATAAACAGTAAGGGATCACTGGTAGATAAATTACATATTGTCCTTTTAGAAATGGTTGTTCAAGTTACAAAATTAGAGCATACAAAGTAGACATTCAAACAGTGAGACTGCAAACAGATCTGTTCAACAATCCAACAAGAACTTAAAAGTATGCTTATCAATCCTACATACTTAAATATTGATGCAGTTATATCTTTTATAGCACTTCCTATTTCCTCTCTTTTTTACAATAGCAATTATGTGTTTTAAAAAAATTTTATTTAAAGAGCAAAAAAGGGTAACAACAATACAGAATTCTAAAAGAAAGAATAAAAAAAGAGAAAAAACACTAAAAAATCACTAGTTGATAAATTATGTATTGTCATCTTGGATGTAGTTTTTAAAGTTACAAAATTAAGTGATACCTAGTAGACATTCAAATGGTGAGACTGCAAACAGTTCTGCTCAAAGATCCAACAAAGATTCAGCAATATGGTCATCTATTTTACACACTCAAACATACATGCAGTTATATCCCCTTAGAGCACTTTCTTTTCCTCTCTTTTTACAATAGCAATTACACACTTTGGGTTTTATTACTCTTATAGTTCTTATCACTTTTTACACTAGAGACACTGTGATATTTATAAATATGATTCTTATATATTTCATTAATGAAGAGAGTCTCAAGTTGTCTCCATTTACCTATGAAGGCCTCAAGATTATCCTTTTTATATCTGAGTAATATTTCATTGTGTAAAAATACCACATCTTTTTCATTCACTCTGCAGTTGATGGGCATCTCAGTTGTTTCCAAGATTTAGCTATTACAAATAGTGCTGCTATGAACATCTGTGCACATATATCACTGTGATATGAACTTGTAAGTTCTTCTGGGAAAATACCCAGGAGGGGAATAGCTGGATTGAATGGAACTTTCAATCCTAGTCTTCTGAGAAATCTCCATACTGGTTTCCATAGTGGTTGCACCAGTCTATATTCCCACCAACAGTGGAGCAGTGTTCCTTTTTCCCCACAGCCTCACCAACATTTGTTGTCAGTTGATTTCTTGATGGCAGCTATTCTTTCCAGAGTAAGGTGAAATCTCAATGTTGTTTTAATTTGCATTTCTTGAATGGCCAGTGATGGTGAACATTTCTTCATGTATTTATTTGCCATTTGTATATTATTCTCTGAGAACTGTGTGTTTATCTCAGATGCCCATTTTTGGAGAGGGTCTTTGAATTTGGGGGGCTTGATGTTTTTTAATTCTTTATATGTTCTGGATATAAGTACTTTGTCTGAGGGGTTGCTGGCTAAAATTCTTTCCCATTCTGTGGGTTTTCTTTTCACTCTGTTGGTAATTTATTTTGAAGTGCAGAAACTTCAATAATATGAGATCCCAGTTGTTGATTCTTTGAAGTGTTTCCCATGCAGTTTGAGTTTTTTTCATAATTTCTCTGCCTACCCCTATGTCTCCAAGACTTCTACCTACCTTGTCTTCCAGTAGATTTAGTGTTTCTGTTTTAATATTTAGGCCTTTGATCCATTTAGACTTTAATTTTGTGCATGGTGATATGAATGGATCTAGGTTCAGTCTTCGGCATGTGGAGAGCCAATTTTTCCAACATCATTTATTAAAGAGGCTATCCTTCCAAGGGACATATTTAGCCCCTTTGTCAAATATCAGGTGGCTGAGTGTCTTTGTAGTTGTGCTTGCATCTTCTAATCTGTTCCATTGATCCTCAGGTCTATTTTTTTTTTTTTTGCCAGTACCAAGCTGATTTTATCACTGTGGCTTTGTAGTATAGATTCAAGTCAGGAAATGAGATGCCTCCTGCCTTGCCTTTGTTGCCCAGAATTGCTCTAGCTATTCTAGGTTTCTTTTGTTTCCAAATGAATTTTAGGAGTGTTTTCTCTAGATCTGTGAGGTATGTCAGTGATATTTTGATTGAGATTGCATTAAATCTGTATAATAGTTTTGGGAGTATGGCCATTTTCACAATGTTGTGAAATTCCTTGCCAAGAGCAAGGAATATCCTTCCATTTTCTAATATCCCTTTCAGTGTCCTTTTTCAGTATAGTATAATTTTCAGCATATAGTTCTTTTACATTTTTAGTTAGGTTGATTCCTAAATATTTCATTTTTTTTAGATTTTATTGTAAAGGACGATTTTTCCATAATTTCTCTGTCGGTGAGATTTTTGTTTGTGTACAGGAATGCTATTGATTTTTGAGCAGCTACACTGTTGAACTTGTTTATTACCTCTAGCAGTCTTTTAATGGAGTTTTTTGGGTCTTCTATATAGAGTATCATGTCATCTGCAGATACTGATAATTTAACTTCTTCCTTTCCTATCTTTACTCCTTTTATTTCTGTCTTTTGTCTGATTGCCCTGGCTGGTGTTTCCAGAACTATATTGAAAAGGAGTGGTGATAGTGGACATCCTTGTCTTATTCCTGATTTTAAAGTGAAAGCTTTCAGTTTTTGTTCATTTAGTATAACGTTGGCTGTTGGTTTGTCAAAGATGGCCTTTATAAGATTGAGGTAGACACCATGTATTCCAAGTTTCTGAAGGGTTTTTTTCACGAACATGTGTTAGACTTTGTCAAAAGCCTTTACTGCATCTATTGAGGTTACCATGTGAGTTTGGTTTTGGCTCTGTTGGTGTGGTATATTACATTTATTGATTTGCATATGCTAAACGATCCTTGCATTCCTGGATGAACCCCACTTGGTCATGATGTATAATCTTCTTGATGATTTGCTGCATTCTATTTTCCAGTATTTTATTGAGAATCTTTGCATCAATGTTCATTAGTGAGATAGGTCTATAATTCTTTTTGTTTTGATCTTTCTCTGGTTTTGATATCAGAGTAATACTTGCCTCCAGGAATGATTCAGGGAGGATTTCTTTCTTCTCAATTTCATTGAAGAGTTTAAGGAATATTGGCATCAAATTTTCTCTAAATTTCTTGTAGAATTCAGCTGTAAATCTATCAAGACCTGGGCTTTTCTTTGTTGGTAAGTTTTTAATTAAGTTTTCAATTTCAATAGCTGATATTGGGTTGTTTGAAATTGCTCTATCTTCTTGGTTGAGCTTTGGTAGTTCATATGTTTCTAGAAATCTGTCCATTTCCTCTGTGTTTTCCACTCTATGTGAGTAGAGATTTTCAATGTAGGTATTCATGATCCCTTGAATTTCCATGGGATCTATAGAAATTTCCCTCTTTTCAGTTCTTATTTTGTAAATTTGAGTTTTTTCTTTCTTTCTCTTGATAAGGTTACCTAGGAGTTTGTCAATTTTGTTTATTCTCTCAAAAAAACAGCTTTTTGGTTCATTAATTCTTTGTATTTTTTTTAGTTTCAATTGCATTGATTTCTGCTCTAATCTTTACAATTTTCTCTCTTCTGTGAGCTTTGGGTTGAGCTTGCTCTTTTTCTAGAAGTTTGAGATGGAGCATTAAGTTGTTTATTTGTGCTCATTCTGTTTTCTTGATATGACAATTTATTGCTATATATTTCCCTCTTAAGACTGCTTTCATTGCATCCCATAGATTACAGTATGTAGTTTCTATGTTTTCATTGAATTGTAGGTATTGCTTTATTTCTTAATTTCATCAGTAGCCCTCTGGTTGTTCAAAAGGTTGTTATTTAATTTCCATGTTTTTATGCAGGTTTTGCAATTTCTTTTGCCATTAATTTCCAATTTCAGTGCACTATGGTCAGATATTATTTATGGAATGATTTCAATACCTTTGCATTTACTTAAGAATGTTTTATGGGATAATATATGGTCTATTTTGGAGAATGTCCCATGTGCTGCTGAGAAGAATGTGTATTCTGATATCATTGTGTGGAACACTCTTTAAACATCTACTAAGTCCAATTGCTCACAGGTATGATTCAGTTTTGTTATTTCTTTGCTGACTTTTTGTCTAGTTTATCTATCTGTTTGTGACAATGGGGTGTTAAGTTCCCCAGTTTTAATTGTGTTCTTGTGTATTAGGTTTTTCATGTCCATTAGTATCTGTCTTACATAGCTGGATGCTCCTGTATTTGGTGCACATATATTTATAATTGTTAGTTATTCCTCTTGAATTTTTCCACTAAAAAGTATGTAGTGACCTTCTTTATATCTTTTTATCATTTTAGGTTTGAAGTTTATGCTGTCTGCAGTTAGAATAAGATCCCTCTGCTTTTTTCTGTGTTCCTGTTGCATGGAATACTGTTTTCCATCCTTTGACTTTTAATCTATGAGTTTCCTTTTGGGTCAGATGTGTTTCTTGAATATAGCATATTGTGGGATTATGTTTCTTGATCCATTCTATCAGTATATTTCTTTTTATAGGTGAGTTGAGGCCATTTACATTTATGGATACCACTGATATGTACTGGCTTGACTTTGCCATGTCATTTTCCAGTTGTTTGCTTTCTGCTTTCCCCCTTATTTAATTGCTTATTCTACCTAGTGGTTTCTTTCTGTTATTGCTTTGGGGATTGTGGTTGTGTTTATCTCTGTGTAGTATGTCTTTCAGTATTCTTTCTAGGGTTGGTTTGGTGGATATGAATTTCTTCCGTTGTTTTTTGTCATGGAAGTATCTTGTTTCTCCATTAAATTTGAATGAGAGTTTTGCTGCGTACATCAGTCTGGGTTGAAAGTTGTTTTCTTTCAGGGGTTGAAATACTTCACTCCAAGCTCTTCTTGACTTGAAGGTTTGTGCTGAGAAGTCTGCTGTGATTCTAATGGGCTTTCCTGATAGGTGAGTTGTGTCTTTTCTCTAACAGTTTTTAGTATTATGTTTTTATGCTGCAATTCTGAGATCTATGTTGTTTGGATTTATGTTGGTTGTGACTGTTTGGCATTCTATATGCCTCACTTATCTGCATATCATATTCTTTCTCCATGTTTGTGAAATTTTCTTTTATTACTTCTGTGAATATTTTGGCCATATCATTTGCATTGACTCCTGCCTCTTCACTGATGCCTATTAATCTTATATGTTTTCTCTTGGCATCATCTTGAACCTGTTGGATTGTCTCTTCATGCTGCTTTGTTATTTTTAAAAGTTCTATCCTTTCACGATCACTAATTGTGATCCTGTCCTCAAGGTGCAAAATTCTATCCTCAGCTTCATTTAAGCAGGTTTGCAAGCTTTGAATAGAATTTTATGTTTCTTGGATATTTCTTTGAGTTTGTTTCATGAATTCTGCATGTTTTCTATATTGTTCATTGAAGGTTTCAATCAGTTTCCCATGCTCCTGTACTTTTTTCTCAATTTCTTCTTTAGCTATGCTCAGCAACTGCTTTACTAAGGTTGTTATTTCTGTCTTTACATGAGAGAGTACTTCTAATTTGATTTCCTCTATAGCCTCATGGAGTTGTTTTTTTATTTCACTCGCTATCTTTTCAGAGATTCCCATTGTGTTACTTTTGGGGTCCTCTATTTCAATATTTCCTGCACTTGCTTCTGGTGGATTAGATGTTTGAGACTGCATTTTGCTTTTTCATTTTGCCATTTTCTCTCTGCCTGATGTTTTCTGTGTGTAGGAAGGGGTTACCCACACTATTTTCAGACTCACCTAGGTCTTACAGTTAGTTGGAGGGGGTTTTCCTACTGGCCTTATTTATCCACTGTACACCTCTATTTTAGGGGCATACTCAGCACACTGGCACAGTTAGTCTGCTGTATTCCTAGATTTGCCTTCTTGGAGCTAAATTCCAAGTTTTTTCCATGCACTGGGATTCTGCCAGATTGCAAAGTCAAACCCAAGGTTGGAATCTGGGTCCTGCTCAAAGCTTGGCATTCACTGGGTGTGGTCCGCTTGGCCCCATCCCTGTGTGTGGCCCAGGGTGGTCTGGGATGCAATGCATGGTGTTACTGCCTGGGAGCAGGCTCAAAGTCCCTTTCCATGTACTGGGATTCTTCCAGAACGTGGGGTCAGGGCCCGAGGCTGGAATATGGCTCCTGCTGGATGCTTGGCAGTTGCTGGGTGTCCCCGCTTGGGCCCCCGTCCTTGTGTGCGGCCCAGGGTGGTCTGGGATGCAGCACGTGGTCTTACTGCCTGGGGATAGGCTCAAAGTCCCTTTCTGTGCTCTGGGATTCTGCCAGAGGGCTGGGTCAGGGCCCAAAGCAAAAGATAAGTTTTGGAATACAGTAATTTTCTTGTTAACAATATTGAGTTCTTTAATCTGTGAGTATATATATCCCCATTTATTTATATCTTCACTACATCTTGTTCTTTTTTTGTATAAATCTACATAAAGGGCTTATACAAATTTAGTTAAATATATTTCTAAATGTTTAAAAGTATGTAGAAATGATACTTAATTTCATTTGTAAATTTTTATATACACAAAAGAAAGGGGCAGAAAGAAAGTTTGAACTAACGACTAAACACTGCAAATATGATAGAAATGCACTTGACTTTTGTGTATTTTCCTTGTTTCACTCAACTTTTCAAAATTCTAGTAACTTATTATATGTACTTTGAACTTTTTTTGAATATATAGTATTGTAAGAATAATTGAAGTTTTTTTTTTACTTCTTTTTTCTCTCTTGCTTCATTGTATTGGTTTGGAAATTGAATATTATGTTAAATGGAATAGTTAAATGGGATTCCTTATTTTATTGTTGATGCTAGGGAAATTGCTTGCAATATTTCTCTATCAATGACTGCTAATCTTTTAACAGTGGTTTTACTTTTATCAGTACATGTTCACAGTATGCAATGAGTATATTCATTGTGAAGATTTGATACATATGCATATCACATTCCGTTTTCCCCCTACTTCCCTACCTTTCCCCTCTGTTTTGCTTTTTAAATTTTTGCTGATCCTTTAAATATTGTCCTAATCAGTCTAAGAAAACTTATTCTATTCTCAGTTAACCAATTTTTTTCTCTTAATAATGGATTGGTATTAAATGTTACCAAATATTTTCCATGTAAATATCAAGATGTTAATAAGACATTTTACTTTATTATTGTGGGGAATAAAAATTGATTTTCAAAAGTTGAAGTCCTGGAATAAACTTATCTTGTTCTCAATTTACTGTATTTTTATGATTTATTTCTTTCCTACTTATTATTTTGTACATATGTTAATGTGCATTTAGCTTAAATATATCCTAAATATTCTTACTTCTGAAAGTTCTTAATCCTGAATTCAGTCATTTCCAGAGGTCTAGAAACATTAACTCTTATTCTATGGCATGTTCACTGGCCCCCTTTGTCCAACCCTGGTCATCCTCATCTTCTGTGAGCTGAATCATTCTCAATATTTATCTGAAATTTGACTGGATCTATTGAGTTTTTATTTCCAAATTTTTACACAATCCTTGCTTGAATTTATAAACTAATAGTTATTTATTTGAGGAAAGTGTATGTTTTGCCCTAGAGATAAACCATTTGGCTAATATTCTTGCCATTAACCCATTTATTCTTCCAATGTTTTATTGAATTCTTTTCATTTTCTATTTATACATCAACTTTACCTGTGTATTTTTGTGCTGTCTTTCAATGCCTATTGTATGTTAAATGTATAAGGATGTATTCCAGATGATACCAGTGGAAGCAAAAACTCAGCCTCTGGTCAAACCTGGCTCTATTGACCAATGATTATAGACCAGTGAATAATGGTTTTAGGTTCATTAGGTCAGACACTGATTAAGTCATCTCTCTTTTAATTTAATAATAAAT
Organism: Hydrochoerus hydrochaeris; assembly: GCA_004027455.1. Classification (NCBI taxonomy): domain Eukaryota; kingdom Metazoa; phylum Chordata; class Mammalia; order Rodentia; family Hydrochaeridae; genus Hydrochoerus; species Hydrochoerus hydrochaeris. Next base: position 283,590 of record PVLA01001362.1, on the reverse strand, counting down.
ACCCAAACCATAACTACTTGTATCAGAACTTTCTGAAATCTATTTTCTCTATTCTGCCATCTGTCTTATGATCACCACTCACTTACTTCCCTTTTTTTGTATTCTCTTTTATGTGACCTCATTAACAAATTAACCTCTGATCTGGGTGTTTCCTCCCCCAGTTAAAGAAAAAACATGTTGTTTGTTGTTCCCTTTAAAATCTGTATCAGAGGCCTCAAAATGTGCTGAAGATTTATTTTCCTAAATCTCAGGGAAAACAGAATCTACAAGATGCAAGGTTTTGTAAGGTACTTATTGACCCAAATTTTGAAATTTATTTTAACTATTTCACTTAGTTGTTAGATCCTAGAATACAAAAAATGTTTCAAAAACTACAATAGTTGAATACAAGAGGATCTAAATTGTCTGGTTGTGTATGATTATATCAGAAAAATGGATTTTAAAAGGTGTAAAACATAGAAAATATTCTTTATATCTATGAAAGCTATTTGTACCAAAAAATTCAAATTTGTAGGCAAATAAAAATAACTCAAGAGGAACTTTAAAACAGACTATGGTGTTTAAAAATAATATTCCATTTTGATCCATCAGCTTAGGTAAAGGAAGACTTTTTTAAAAAAATTTCACATCTAGTCTTAGATATGAAAGAGGAGATTTAGAGAAAAATAACCCAGCCTGTTGGCTCCAGAATGGTGGTGAAATCACAACTCCAGCCACAGGACCAGTCTGCTCTTGTTTGCAGGTGCAGAGCACACCAAAACCAGTGCTGTGTGTGGGGCTTTGGATGTCAGAAGGGGGAAAGAATGAATGAAATGAAGCAGCTGGAAAAGAACAGAGGGTGGGAGAAGAGAGGGAGGGAGAAGGAAGAGGAAGGAGGGCAGGAGAGAGAGGGTGTGAGAGAGGAAAAAGAGGAAGAGGGAGAAGGAAGAAGGGAAAGAAGAGAGAGAAGGAAGGAAGAAAGGAAGAAGAAAGGAAGGGAGACAGGGGTTGAGAGAAAGAAGGAAGGAAAAAAGAAAAAAAAAACTAAGAATATAGGACAGACAACACAAAATAAAACCAGACCCCTAACAGATTCAAAAGTTAAATCTACATTTAATAGATTGAATTGTTTAAGAACAAGGTAACCTGGAAGAATGCAGTTGAAGGAGAGAAAGGAGAGATGATTGAGCTGCTGTCTTCCTGACTGATTTGTCTCTGGGAGTGGAGAGGGAAGGGGGTGTTGGACAATGTGCTGTGCTCATGTCACTTGGCATGTCTGTCCCTCTCCTGTGAAATCTGCTCCTTCATGCTGCAGACAGGTGTCTCTGGACATGGGAGCTGCCATTGCTGGGCAGGGATTATCCTGCGCTGACAGCTCCATCTCAGATTGAACTGTCACAAGCCATTGTCCTCTGCTTCTCAACTCTGTGCCTTCAGAATGCACCTCTGGCTGAGCTCTGCCCTGGAAAGTGTGCAGCCTGACCTCCTTGCCGAGAATGGGAGCCATCTTCTCACACTGCGGGGAGAATTTAGCAGCCAGGACTTAACTCTGGAGCCACTGCCATGAGCTCTCTGTTAGTGGCTGCATCTACTCCTGTGTCCAGAGAGTCCACATCAACTTGGCCAATGACTCCAGTGGGCCACATTGGCAGTGTTCTTACCTGCTTCAGGACCATAGCAGAGACCTCCTCTCTGACGAGCACTAGCATCAGCAAGGGAAATTCAGAGCTGAGCCCCTAGTTACAAAGTATCTAAAATCTGTTGAGTCTAAAAGGTGTTGTACCTGACATCTTGAAAAGCCAAGTTTTTTTTATCAACTCACAGGAAGGCAAAATCATGGTTAACAGCACAAACTGTGAGGAACACTCTCTGGGCCCTACTTCCGGTTTCACAAACTTTTGAGCAGAATGGTTTGGGGTAAGTGACTTCAGCTTTCTAAGTCTCAGTTTCCTCTCTGCTAAGTGGGAATGACAGTGGGGCCTACTTACAGGGCTATGAGGAGTAAACGAGCCAGTACTTCAAAGCTCTTAGCATATGCTTGGCACATCAGAGTGCTCCACATGTGTGGCTCTTATGATGACTGTTGGAGAGCCTTCTCACACTCTTCCTGCAGGACAAATACACCACACAACTCCAGGGGGCGCCATGACATTTAACACTACATGGTCAGTGCAAATAGCTTTAGTTCTCCTCACTATGAGACATGTTATTCACTATGATGTGTTCCTGGGAACCCACTTGGGAGTTCTGTGCTGTTCCCATGTGTAGCTGGGCTTTAAATCTTCCTCCATCTTTAGAGCCTTGTCCCATCCATAGCTCTGCTCCTAGACGTCCCTGCCGGCCCTTTATGCCCTACCGCCTGAACCTTTTCTCTTCCTCATAACTAACTGGGATCACGTTGCCAAATTAGCCAGTTTAGTCTTGGAATTAGGAGCCACAGCAGGAAAGAGAAACAGGTCAGTTGTAAAACTTCAGTAAACCCAAAGGGAAAGTATCTCTCCTTCTGTAGTGAAAAATATCTGTAGTTGACTTTAATACCACTGATTACAGCTTCACATAGGGGCTCATAAGTGTTAGAGTGGATGGGACCTTACAGTTTTATCCATGGGAAAGGCAAATTCTAGTGTCAGAAAATGGCTTCTGATTATAGTGTATATTGGCCAAAGGCCTGAAGTCAGAGCCACGTCATGGGGGAGATTTAAACTACTGCAAGGGAGGTAATATTGAGGAGAGACTTTCAGTCCATCCACTCCTCCTAGGACGTTGGTAATTTTCCCCTAGATCACATTTGGCTGACCCAGATTAGCAGTTTGAGGCCATGGGACACTATTTCCCTGCAGAACTTGTTTTCCCTATGTTCTTTTGGGTCTGATGCCACCACTTGGGTTTCAGGAAGTGAGGACCAGCTAAGATGGCTTGCCATGGAGCCACTATGGGAACATGGTAAGGATGCTGGTCTCACACCATGTTAGTATAGTTCTGAGGATCTGGAGGGAGATATCCCTCTGTCTCAGTGCCAAGCATGCTTGATCCTTAGGCTGTACTGCTTTTACTTTATGGATATAGATTCTGTGGACTTAACTGTGGGCCAGGAGCTACATTAAATGAAAGACATAATTTTAGTGCTCCATGGAGCTCCCTGACTATAAGAAGTATAACCCCAATAGTTAACATCAAATATTATAACAGCTAAAGAGCATAACATTTTGATTTAGTTTCCAGCAAGCTCAGATCTAAATTTGTGGCAAGAGTGTAAGTCATTAGTGATTGCATATTTAGCTATATTCATGATTCCCTTCCATAGGAACACTCTGTTTTGACTTTCTTTCATTTTTATTTCTAAATTAAGATGTCATGTAAACTGTTTTAAATCTTCCCTATAACAAAGCAAGCTATGTATTTAAAAATAAATGCCTAGGAACTCAGTGAAAGCTGTCCAGGGGCTTTGTCCCATTAGAAGGATAAAGGTAGTTGGGAGGCGGTGTTACTTCTGATGAAGGACAGATGCTATGTTCTTCTCCTCCACTGCTGGGTAGAGGTGGGACCTGAATCTGAAAGCAAAAGGACTGGTCTGAGCTGTCCACTGCTGACTTCTCAGTACTAAGTATACACCTGCTGCTGAATAACTATTTGCTGAATGGCCAGTGCTGCCACAGTGTTATTCATGCATGACATTCTAATTTATAAAACACTTGCTTGTCCTTTTCTACTTTGATCCTAACTGTATCTCCTATAACAGTTTGAGTTAGGGCAATGCCACTGCTTTAACACATAGAAATTAAAATTTACAGTACCTGAAGTGTGGTAGGAGCTGATCTCTGATATGTGCAACAGTGTAACATGGACACTCTGGTTATTTTTGACTCCCTTCACATGGAGATTTAGGACCTAGTGTCAGAGACGGCAAACCTTTCATAGCATTCGGTGATAGCAAACAGCTGTCTGTGGCACACACACCTTGGGTTTTGTACCACTGGTCCAGACTCTACCCTTTCCAAAGCTTTTGCAGACAAGAGCTTTGGAAGTGGGGAAATAATGAAGACGTTACCAGTTCTTCAAAGCCTTGGTTTGGCCATGAACATATTGCTTCTTCTTTGACTCTTGGTGGGAATTAGTCTTGGGGTTACACATATGTGCCAAGGATGGGGGAGGCTGGAAAATGAACAACTGGAGTGATGAGCTGGTTTCTGGTGATGTTGCCCTACTACATAAGAGTGAATGCATTTTAGCGTGGAGCTAGCCATCTCTGTCACAGGTTTGTGGATCTAAGGTGCCTGTTTTATGTCTTAGGAAAAGAAATAAATAGGACTGGAAACCCAAAAACAGAGGGATGATTTCCTTATGTCTTAAATTGAGGACCTATGGGGCATCGAACACTGCAAATCATGTCCAGTTGGTGAGAGATGGCCTTGTCTCAGCCACAGGGAGACTGTGCCCTATTGCACTGAGGCTAAACAATATTAAAATAAATGGATAGCACCTTCAGCTGTCTACACATTCAATTCATTGTCCTGTGTTAGACAAAGCTGCTTCATGTTTCAGTTTCCTTTGCCTTGAGAATGAAGCTTCAATACCAACTGAGCCTCTAAGACGCTGCTCCAAGTCAAACATCCTTCAAGGTTTAACATACCTTATGCTCCTTTATGCATCTGGATGAAGGTTATTATGAGGTTCCCAATGTGATAACGTTACCCCTACCTGTTACTCATCTCACTATCTGGCTTCCTAGTCCACTGCTCTGTTGCCCCTAATAAGTTGTAAACTTCCTGGACAATGGCCAGGCTTATCAAAATACTTTTGGATGAGTCGTCACCGTCACCATCTGCTTCCCATTTAGGGCTGACTGGGCTGGGCATGGCTCCATTTGGGCTGGTCGGCTCAGCTGTGTACTTGCTGGGGCATAAATTGATCAGGTGTGACTGAATGGATAGGCTCAATGGACCCTTCCTCTCCAGTCATTAGAGGATTTGACAGGACTGTAGGAAAATGCGGACCCTGTGTCCTAGCTTGGTGCCCCTCACACTGTATTGTGCTTACGGAATCACATGGGGATCTTGTTAAAATGCAGACTCTGATTTAGGCAGCTCTGAGGTGGGACCTGCCATCATGCATTTCTAACAAGCTCACAGAGGCAGGCCTCTGTTTAGCAAGGACTTTGTTTTGTGAAGAATTTGATTCAAAACAATTCAAAGGTTGTTCTTTGAATGTGACCCACTTTTTTTCTTTCCTCATCGTTTTTAACCCCAACTGTATTATGCAAGAGATGAGCAGATTTAAAAAAAGAACAAATTTCAATTCATCTGGCCTTTGTTTCATTATTTTTCTAAAACACTTGCACAACAGACTAGTAACAATAGCAACAGTTATAATAAAGGGCAAAATGTATTAATTTTTTATGCAGCCCAGCATGAGTTAGCTCTTGCTATCCTCCCAGAAATGCTATTGATTATAAATCTCACCTTACATAAGGTACCTGAGTTTAGAAAGCTTAAGGAAATGTTGGAGAAACACGTAGTAAGTGTAAGAGCTGGGATCCAAACATACTTGTTTGGGATATAAAAACACAAAGTGCTTAGCAATGACAAAATGACTCTGTTCTGTCTCAGTCATCCACCTCTCTGGCACATGTTTCTTTAATTTATTCTCTTCTGTGTGCTCTCTGTTTTATATGTACATACACACACACATGCATGTACATGTGTGCCCTTCACTCCCACATCAAACACAGTCTCTGACAGGTGCTTGGGATGCTCCTTCCAGATGCTTGGTGTTGATGTAGAATAAATATACTACTAAATAATCCTTCTCTGCCAGGTGCCATCTGTTCTTTCCCTCCTGCTTTGGATATCTTGATTATAAGGTAGTGTTTTCATAGATGGTCCCCTGAAGGCTTTATGGGCCTTTTTTTACGTTTGGTCATCAAGTTTCAGAAGTCTACTTGTTATGATACCCAGACTAATTGCCTCATGGATAATTTCTTTCTGCTAGCATATCTCTATGCACTAAATCACACTTGGAATTCCTATTCTTTTTTGGGGGGGGACGTTTTACACTTGTCCTGGTATCATTGAATAGTAAATCATCTCTCTTCAAGGCAAAGGTTACTTTTCTCATATGTTTAATTTGCAGTCCCGAGTAGGAAAATTAAAGCAGTAGGATGGTTCTCTGTCTTTGCCTTGCTAGTAACCCTTCCACTTATTTTCATTTTAAGTTAAGATGATGATGTCAACAGCAAAAGAGAAAACAAACTGAGTGTGACCGAGCTCTCCTCATCCAAAAATTCAAAATCTGCAAACTAAAATCCAAAACATTTCGAGGAATGACATACACCATAATGGGAAAATTCCATACCTGGTCTCATGTGTTGTCACAGTCAAAATAGAAATTTAAAAAATTGTATAAAAGTGATTTTAAGGTATATAGTAAGAGCAAATGTACTTTGTGTTTAGTCTTGGGATCCATTAGCAAGACATCCCTTTATGTATTTACAGATATCCTAAAAGTCAGAAAAAAATCTGAAATAATTCTGATTCTGAGCATTTTGAACAAGGGATATTCAACCTGTATTAGTGAAAACCCAGAAGCAGAACTTTGATAGCTTGTCGTGTATAATAATTGACAATGCACTTTCTTGTATGTTATTATTGATGTTGCTGTTATCATTGTCTTGCATTAACAGAGAAATTATGTGACAGCCATACTCATGCAGAACCAAATGCAGCTCCAGGCTCTGGACATAAATGACCTATCAGAGTAGCCTGGGTCTGAATATTAGCTCTTCCCTTATTGGTGGAGAGAGTTTGAGTGTAAAGCTGTATTTCTTCAAACTCAACTTCTTCATTTCCAAAATGGAGAAGCATATACAATTCTTTGCCTGGATGAAATGGATATATGAAGAAAAACATTATCTCTCTATTGATCAATCATGTTTGGAACATAGTAGCAGTAAAAAAAAAAATGGCAGTCAATGGGCCCAGCAGGTGACTGGATACTCCCCACTCCTCCACACAGCATCTACTTTGAAGGCTTGGTCCTTAAGACAGTCTTTAGTTTTTGTATGTGAAACTGAATGCATATCTATTTTTTTGTCTCATAGAATTATTGTCAGTTACTCTTCTAGGCTCGGGAAGTTTGAGCATAAACAACTGCTCACACAGGACATGTCTTTCTCTTTGAGCTTCTCTGCTTTTTGAAAATCTCCTTGGTGCTTGACACTCAGGTCAAGTGTTTACTCCTCTGTGATGACTTCACAGAGACTTCACACTCTTTAGAAGTGAACTTAGTTTTTCTCTGGGCACCCAGTATCATGGTCCATGGAAACAAAGGTTTCCTCTCTTTAGTTTTCAAAATATTTGAATGTTTACTGGGAAAGAGATTCTTAAATGAGAGACTATGTCTTGTTCATCTCTATAACCTTAGCTCGGCGTCTAGGATAGAGTGAGCCACTTGGTGCTACTTGTTGAATGAATTTTGAATGACCCCAACCAACAGACATTCCAGTCTAGTACGTCATTTATGGGAGACAGAATCATGAACAGTACCAGGACCTCAGCCAAACAGGTTTGAGTTTGGGGCAGAGCCTCAGGGGTATTTAGAGTGTTGATTAGGGACAAAGACACTTACCAGCCAATAAACTTACTGTGATCTCCAAGTTAAAATAGTTAATACCTTCAAGTGGTACTAACAGTGGCAGGGGAATGGGACTGCTTCCCTCTTGCATGCTGTGGACACCGGTGGATGGCACTCATGCTACCTTTCTATTGTCTTTCATGTTCAATCCAACGCTGAATAAGTACCATTAATCAGTTGGGGAATCATACTATCCAAGGAGTGGAGTTACTGTGATTCTCATAGAATAGGGCTATTTGCCATTTGGAGATGTGCTATCATTCTGACATCAAAATAAGCCTTTCTATTTCCTTGCTCCAAGTTTCAAAGGGAATCGCACCTGTGCACACCTTTGAGCATCTGAATCTGCAAAGCAAATGGGCTGAGCCATCTTCGTCATGGTGGTTGGAGCCTGGATCACTGAATGGAAGAGTATCTCCTCCTTTTTAAACACTCAGGAGGCCAGAGGAAGAAGGGGAAAATGTTTCTCATCACTGAGGTTGAAGGAACTGGGGGTCTCTTTGCTCATTATCTAAGGAATGAATATAGAGGTTAAAAAAAAAACTTCCACTGTTACCTACTAAGTTTACAGATACAATGGGTAGCTTAATTTTGGGTGTCTAAATTTTGGAAATAAGACTACCAATAACTCCCTTTGTTACTTGTTGCTTTGTTACTCCCTGTGTTGCCCATTGTATTGGGCAATGGTTAGGAACTTGAAGGTATTAACTATTTTAACTTGGAGATCACAGTAAGTTTATTGGCTGGTAAGAGTTTGAGTATTGATTTTTATTCGATTTGAACTAATTGAATTTCATGTTTTACATGTTCCTTTGGAGTGACTTCACATTTGATATTAATGAAAGTAAATTTCTAAGCCACCTCTCCAAGCTTCATGAATTTAATTATTTCAACAAATGTTTATTGTGTAGCTGATCTGTGCCAGGCACTCTATTAAGTACTAATGATTTGACAACAAAAATTTCAACCAGAAGGCCTTAAGTGAAATCAATTACTTTGAGGGAAAATACACTTGAGAGTTATTCATTTAAATAATTGGTCAAATACTACTTCATAGTTTTTACCCTGTTAGTCTGTGAGGGTTAAAAAATGAAGACCTGGAGGCAGAGGTCCTGCAGGTGGAGGCAGAGGTCCTGCAGGTGGAGGCAGAGACAGAGCACACTGGTGGGAAAACACATAAATAAAAGCAAATTATAAGAATCATAAGGAAATAGGGCTTTCAGAAAAGCTTAGTAGATTAGACTGGACAGTCTTTGAAATTCTCTAAGAAAATGTTAAATACACCAAAAGAAATACGACTGTGTAAGATTAACACAAAGAGGGTTTTAAAGAAAAACTTCACAGATACAGCAGTGTGCAGCTCAGTGGGAGGTTGCATGGCCAGTCGAGAAGACCCTGCTTCTGGGGACATTTGGGCAGGGCTGTGTCAGTTGGTCAGTCCTACCCAGGAGCATGGGTATTACTGTGTTTTTCTTCCCTATTGCCTGTTCAGCAAGGTATCATTGACTTCCTAGTTCAGTGCCACACAAAATGCATTCTCTTCTAATTCTGGAAATCAGACACCAGAAATCTAAAATCAGTTTCACTGGCCTTGAGTCAGGATTCAGCGGGGTTGGTTACTTCCGGAGTCCTGGGAGGGGAATCCACTTCCTTGTCTTTCCCAGCTTCTACTGACTGTCTATGTTCCCTGTCTTGTGACCTCCTCCTCCAGTGTTATCGTGTCACCTTTTCTGTGGTTAAATCTCACTTTGCTCCCCTTTTAGAAGAACATGGTGATTACATCTGAGGCTTACCCAGAAGATCTGGGACAACCTCTGACCTTGGGATTACTCATTTAATCACATCAGGGAAGTGACATTTTTCATACAAAATAATATTCATTGGTTCTAGGTCTTGGGATGGACATATCCTTGGTGGGGGGGTCATTCTTTTGACCACCACACACAGATTCCAGCCCTGTTTCTGAGTAGTGTACCTGCTTTCATTCAGGACCTGTGGACAGTGCTATGTTGTCACAGACTGTCCTCGTGTACTGATGCCTTTTCCTTTCCTGTTTCTCTCTCAGTCTCCCCAGTCTGCTCCATAGCAACATCTCTCAAATGATCAGTCTCCACATGAGTCTAAGATGTAGGTTCCGCTTTTGGAGGAAACTGGAAATTTCCCTAGAAAGAAAATCCTGATTGGTGATGTTAGGTGGAGGATGGATGAGTCATAGCCCGCTATACTATCAAAATTAATAAGAGTTTCAGCAGGTAGGAGTGAGTACAAGGGAAAGACAACCATTACATTATGCCTATGCAGTAGCTCTAATGCATGCATCGATGGGGCAGTGGTGATTATTAGGTTAAAAAATTTGGCTTCTGTAGAAGTTTTTAATAATGAAAATGGCAGGTTTGGATCAGCTGTCACATAATAGCACAGTGTAGACTTGAAATGCCTTCACCATATGATTTAGAGGTACACAACTTCTGTAGCAGAAAAGATTGTATATGAAGTCAAGTCAGGGATTTCATTTTAAGGGCAGGAAGATCTGCAAATGAGACTGAATGTGTAGCCTCAAGAAGTCTACAGTTTCAAAGTTAGGGCTCTGGAAATGTTGAAATCCTGAGACACCCCCCCCCACCGTTATAGTTGATACATTGTGTCAATTTGAGAAGTTTAAAAGTTTAACTAAGTGACTCAGCAGGGAGCCAGGGCCCTTACTTTGAAACATCCTCAGCCTGTGCAAGAGGAGGTCACTGAGGTGGTAGGAGTGCTACACCCTTGCCCTGGAGGAGCGGTACCTGCTTACAATACAAGGAAGGAGAAGAGGCTGGTTTTGCCACAGCCATTTGCTCTTTTTACTTTGCTGTCTTCCACCACACTGAAGTGTTGCCACTATGCCACCCTGCCTTGGCGCCAGCTGGTTATGGACTGAAACCTCCACAAACTGTGAGCTAAATAGATTTTTCCTTGCTTAATTTTGGATGTTGGGTATTTTGTTTCAGCAACAAGAAAAAAGCTAAGACACCTGGGATAAGACTTTTCAAAAGAATGCCTCAGCATTTCAGACTTCCAGATTCCTTTGAATTTTCCACAGTGTCCGAAGCAGCCCTCCAGCTACACTGGTAGTTACAAGAAGCTGACTTTGAGCCAAGGAAAGAGTTTGTCTTATATAGATGGCCTGAGATCTGTCTGCTGTTCTCTTCAACATCTGCACCAATTCCCTCTGTTGACTTCACACCAATAGGCCTCAGATGTTGAAATGGGGATGGAAAGCCTGCTCTTGGAGGAAATACAGTAGTTCCTGCAGAATTGCTGGATTGGAAGGATTTGCATGTGTCAGAACCAGAGCAACCTAAAGAATATACAGTGTGTGGCTCAATGAGAAGACATTTTAAAGTGCAGGAACATTCTTCTGCACTGGGTCTCTTGATTCTAAATCTAATATCATGGCAAAGACATACTGGGTCCAATCCTAACCTTCTACTGGGATCATCCTCTGAGACTTAGAAACAATAATGGTGTCATTTTATGAAACAACCTTGGTAGAGAAATGATGAGGGGAAGGCTTGAGGAGTTGGGGAGAATTTCTTGGATTTATTATATGAGAAGAGAGACATATGATGCTATTAGTTTCCTTGGAAAGGTACATGGACACACTCACACTCAAGTGCCAATAAAGAGAGCGTAAAGTCACCCAATGCAATGGAAAAAGTGCCCTGTAACTCTGTTTCTGCAATGGAAAACGGGAACATCAAAATGACACCAAGGATTTGGAGGCAGCTTTATTTATATTGGCAGGCACTGATCAGGATCACTCCCAAAATATCAGGCCCCAGTCTCTGGTGGTCTAGGCCTTATAGTGGATAAGCAAGCAGGAAGTACAGAAGCAGAGTGGATTGTCAGCTGGGGATTGGTTTACACAGTGTGTATGCATCATAGTGACCCACTATGCATCACAGCGACCAGCCATTTCTAAGAGGCCGGAGCAACTGGATCCGGAACAGGAAACGTTATGTAGGCAACTAACAAACTGAGGTATGCTGGCATTTTCTGTTACATATTCCCCCTCTTTTAGTCTTGCTGTAAATCTTTGCTGGGAGCTTCCCATGTGATCTTCTGAGACAAGGCCCTACTAGAATTCAGGCCTGCCTGTCTATAACGTTACTCTGGCAAGGTAGTAAGGGAGCTAACCTGATCTAGAGGGATGTCCAATGTGCCTTGGATGTTCATCAAATCTTGGTCAAGTGTTTGATTGTTTTATTTTCTTGAAGTAACTGTTTATAGAATTTGGGGGAAAAAAACCAGCAAGCAGGCCACAGGGAAGCAAGGATGGGGGTAAGCAGAATCCAGGTTAATTAACAAAAACCACAGCTAGCAGAGGTGCAGGGAAGGAAGAACTGGGGTAAGTAGCTGAAAAGACACAAAAATTAAGGGGCACAGATATGAAGCGATCCTGTGAACAATGTTCTCAGGCTTTAATTGGTCAATGCACATTGTCTTTTCAGAGTGAGCCCTGGAGGAGCTGCCTGGATACATTTTTTAGTAGCTCTAAGGCTGGAGTTTGGAAATTTGTAGTGGTAGTTAATATGTACCTGGGCTATATGTGTATGCAGGGATGTCTCCAGATATAGCTGGTTTTTACCTGGGTACAAGCTGTTTCTGTAGGGTTATGTTTTATTTCTGTGTAATCTCTTTTTATAGAGTCTGCTATAATGCACAAGGTCAGGGCCAGTGACACAGACACTGAAGCCTGAGCTGGCTGCAGGGGCCTCGGTGCCAGCACAGTAGCCTGAGCTTGCGGAACATACAATGGAGGCAGGTCTGGTGTCTGGGATTGATGTTTTAGTCAATTGAATTTCCCAGAGGGGGTTAGGCCTCTGGACTGAACTATTTTGTATTGTTGGTGACCGGTTTTCAAACAGCAACAGGAAGCAGTTTGCTATGATTATTTGTGCTGCAGAATTTTAAAACCAAACTAGTTTTGGTCCAAGGTGACCATAGCACATGCAGCCTATCGGATTTCATTCCTAATGAGCTACTTCGGTGCATAACAGGGTATATTCAGCATTGTCAGGGGGTCCATTGTTCAGAACGCGGAATCCCCAGTACAGCATATAGATGTGGCACCTGGACAATTGGGTGTCAATCTAAGGTAAGGTAAGTTAACCCTTAGCCTCCGATTCCAAGTATTTGTATAGCTGGGCCACTGGGCGCTTCCAGGAGCTGACAGTTTGAATAAGCATTATTGTTTCTGTGAATTTAAGGAACCAGATTTTATAAAAGCTAACAGCTAAGAAATCTGTGAAGTTTTTTGTAACCAGTTTCTGTTAGATATTGTAGTAGAGCTTTTATTCCTTTTAGTGGACAGCCTGGAAGGGTCATTAATTAGAAGCTCTTTTTAAAGAGGAAACATGTTTTTGAATCTCTGAGAAGCTGAATCCGGGTCAGTTGCAAGAGGGCTTGGCTGACAGGAGCCAACTGAAGGCAGAAAAAAGCATTGTTAGGTACATGTAGGAGTATCACCAGGCTGTGGGTGGCGTAAGACAGAGGCTACGTATACAGAGGGCAATTGTGGTGGAACTGGCCATTCAGAGATCTTGAACTGGCTTATAGGCAGGAGAGGTGTGCTGTTTGATGCAGGTGAGGGTTGTTCAGGACAGAGCTTGATTACCAAAGGGGCATGATTTATAGCAAGCCCCGGGAGTGGGTCCTTTATTCATTTATTCTGGAAATGAGTCTTTTAAAATTTCAGGATTATGATTATCAGGTATTTCAGGCTGATGTAGGTAATGCTCTTCCTCCTGGGGAACAGTCAGAGTCAATATTAAGTCTGGGACAGTGGACCCAAGTGTGAGGGAGGCTGGTTACATCCCAGGAGAGGTATAGAGCACTCAAGCTTGTACAGCAATCGATGTTTGATAAAGTGTCCATCAGTCTCATAGGATCTGCTTTGGCAGAATTTCTTTCCTGTAGGGCTCCACTGGGTAACTGTAGTAACTCTAGGCATGTTTATTGACTCTTTGCCTCCCTCTCTGAGGTCTTCCAGGAGCGCTGCACAATTCTGACGTAAGTCTTCGTGCCCTCAGTCTCATCGCAGCTCCAGCTTGGACATGTGTGGGGGAGAATGGTGTTCACCCAAGTGTCAGGATCAACCACAGTGGTGGGGACTTGTGACTTTAATCAAGCTTGGGCCCATCTAAGATGCGATGGCATTCTTCAGTATTAAACAGATGCAGAAGGAGTTGCTGACGGTCATCCCATGTTGGCAGGTGGGTACACAGGTGTGGAGGCAAGGTGGAAGAGTTCTTAACCTTTGATGCCAACTGAGTCCAAGTGAATTAACCTAGGAGAGAGAAGACTGTGGTGCAGGAGACAGAACTTCGAACCAGTGGTGGCGGCAGCATTGCAGCTGGCCGAGCAGCCTGGGGCTGATGAAAGTAAGGATGAGGCAGGTTGGACTCAGGGTCCACAGGCAGAGCAGGATAAAGATTTTCTGCTTGGTCTGAATCAGAGAGCCACTCAGATAGCTTTGTGGGTTTACTTTTATAACCAGGATGGCTTTGTTATCATGCAGGACACAGGTGTGGAGCCAAGATGGGAGAGTTTTTAACCCCTTATGGCGACTGAGTCCAAGTGAGCTGGCCTTTATTTCAGGACTTTCCCAGCTGAAGGAGTCCAAGGTGATTAACAGTTTATCAAGCTGATGTGTGCCTGGGTGCTTGTTTGTGTTTCCTGTGACATGACAGCAACCAGGGTTGGGGTGAAGTGACATGATTGATGGCCAGTCCCAAATTCCCTGGGAGGAGAGTTTTTCAAAGTTTAGGATTGGGGTTATCTGTCTCAGGATATTGCAGGCATCGTTTTTTGGGAGGGAACAGGCAAAGCTGCAGTGGATTGAGTGACTTGGTGTGATGGAGATGTCTTCCCAGACTGTATTACAGTGGCCAGTTGTTTCTAAGAGACAGGGGCAACCAGGACTGAAACAGGAACTATTACTTGGGCAACTAACAAGCTGAAGTATACTGGCTGGGATGGGGGGCATTTTTTGTTAAATTTCTGGGTCTGAGAGCAGTTGTTTGAAGGTGTGATGAAGTATTCCCAAGGAAAATTCTGCAAAGGAGATGTAGTGGCCATTTCTTCAGTGCCATTTAATGAGAGGAGCTGAGTCCTGCAGAAACCAGACTTAGATGACCTCCAACCAACAGAGGGAAGAAGCCACAGCCTCACTGACAGATGATCATGAAAGAAGAGAAAGTGAGCCCAAAGTGGATTGCTGCCATGCTGCCGCCCTATTCAGGGGTCACCCCAGGAGATAATGAAAGCAGCTGTCCTCACAGGTAAGAAGCAGTATTCTGCTTGGTCATTTACACTGGCTGGAGCAAAGCTGAGAAGTGTAGTAGCTCTGCCCTATATAAGGGGGGCATATTCCAAGACTCTCAGTGGAAGCCTGTAACTGAATATTCTGTGCTCTCTATATACTACTATTGCCTATGCAACATACACAGATGTAACCTCTTTTTCATCTTACTTAAGCACCTAAGATATTGTAACTTGCAATTTGAGGTGTGACACCAAAACTAGCATGGTTTTCTTTTACTTTCTTCATACTTTCATGCATAGAAGACTTATGTTTAAGGTAGATATTAGCAGCCTCGCATATAATTTTTTTCTTTCTTCATTAAGCCAAGAATGTTCATCTTTCCACTGAAAAGGACATTTTTACAGCTTCTCTTTGGCATATGCAAATTGCCATTATCACCACTCTTCTGCTCTGGGGTCATTATAAAGTGAAACAGAAATTATTTGAACACAGGCACTGCAGGGTCACAAGTGTTAATGTGCTAACCGAGATGATTAAGAGGCTAACAGGTGTAGCATACACAACACGGATACACAAAGGCATGATTCGTGTACTGGGTGGGAATGGAGCAGGATAGTACAGACAAGGTTTTATCATGCTGCTCAGAAGAACATACAATTTAAAGTGTAGGTCTTGTATATTTTTGGGATTTTTTACTTAGTATTTTTGGACTGCAGGAGATCCCAAAATCAGAGAAGGTGAACCGTGGAGAAGGGGACTACTGTCTACTCAGAACCAGGACTGGAGAGTCAGAGCCCAGAAAGAGAAAGATTGGATGATCGCATGCTGCCCAGTCTGGGGAAGATGCTCATGCAGAGCCTACTGGGAGGCTGGGAAGAAGGTGGGGATACTTACTTCTCCCTTAAACATTGCTGGGGATGGACCCCAAGAATCACTTGAATAAGAAGACTGTCTTTAGCTGCCCTCTCTGGGTGGCTCCAGTGGTCTTACCACCATGGAATAGAGTGTACGTCTATTGTCTGTCCAGAAAATTGTCAGACATTTTTGCCTGTTTTGTCTTCTGCTGTCACCATTATTACCTAGAGCAGACCCAGGCACATAGTAGATGTTCAGTAAAAATGTGGCCCCAAATCCCCAATATGCTTGTATTTTTTACATATCTGATTTTTTAAAGTATAGATTTCTAAAAATAGATCCCTCATGAGTTTAAAGCATAAAATGTATTTTAATAATTTATGGATCATTTGCTAGGTGGTGTCTATTCTAGGTCATGAGGGTAACAACAGAGAACAGAACAAACAAAAATTCCTGACTTTTACTCTCTATTCTAGGTAGATGATGCAGTGTTGGTACATGTATACTCAGGTAGTACATTTTAAAAGAACCTCTTCTATTTCACACACTTGGTCTGTCAGTACTTGTGCTTCTACCAGTGTTTCTAACTCATCTGTCTTTCTTTCCTGCAGCACTGATTTCCAAATATTTTCCAGTTGGATAGGTGGAAAAATGCCCTTGTTATTATTTATGAAATTGAACATTCATTACCCATCTGATTCTCTTCACTCTGTTAATATTACCTATTCATTTTCCAATTAAGGATTCATCCATTTTAATCATCTCTTTAAATAAAAATATTAGACAGTGTGAAGAATTTATTAGCTATGTTTTATTCAGTTTTGTGGCTGCCATTTAAATTTTGTAGACATTCTCGTTCTATGCTGTTTATTTATATTTTAAGGTAAGCTATCCTTCAGTGTCCTAATTTGTGGCTTCTGTTGATTTTCTGCTGAGAAAGTCTATCTTCTTTTGTAGAGCAATAAATACTCTTAAGTTTGTACCTAGTTTCTCTACTTGTCTAAATCATTAATCTAAACAGTATTTATTTGGTTGTGTGGTGGTGAATATCTAAGTTTTATTTTTCTTCAGGAAAAGCTATTTTTTACATTATGTCTTGAATAATCTATTGGTCACTATTTATTATTCATTCTTTGTAGTATATTAATTTTTTATATACATGAAGGGCTAGTTCTGATGTGTGTGCTTTGTTTTGTTGATACTTATGCTTGCCCGTTATATGCTATTTGACTTAAAATAATGCATTTATTGAGATATAATTCATATACCATAAAGTCTTTCCCTAAAAATAGACAATGCAATTGTTTTTGTTGTGTGATTACCATCACCGATTTTAGAGTATTTTCCTCACTGCCAAAAGAAACCCTGTGTTGGGCAACCCATTTGGGGTCCTTCCTGACTCTCAGGAGCTATTCCTATTCCCCATTCTATTCCCCATTCCTTCTCCCAAATAATTTTTTCCTAGAAAAAAAGAAAGAAAGAAAGAGAAGACTTGTACCCCTTGTGGTTACTGACCACTTCCTATTCCCTCCAGCTCCTGGAGACTATTTTTTTGGTACCAGTAGTTGAACTCATGACTTCATGCTTGCCAGGCAGGTGTGTTGCCACTGAGCTATATCCCTGGCTTCTCCTGAAGACTTTGAGTCTGCTTTCTGTCTCCATGGCTTTGCCTGTTCTGAATATCATATTTGTTTAAAAGAAGTCATACAGCATGTGGCTTTTGTTTCAGGTTTCTTTCTTTCAGCATGTCTTAAGGTTCATCTTTGTTGGAGCAAGTATCAGTACTTCATTGCCAAATAATATTTCATTGTATGAATTTGTCGCATTTGATCCACCTATTAGTTACTAGGAATTTCATTATTTCTACTTTTGGCTATTATGAGTAATGCTGCTATTAGCATGTAAATTTTTGTGTAGATATGTATTTTCATATATTTTGTAAATATCTAAAAGTGGAATATTTGGTTAACTTCTTTTTTCTTTTTTTGGTACAGGGGATCAAACTCCTGACTACGTGCTTCTTGGTTAACTTCATATATACCTTTTTGAGAGCCTACCAAATCTTTTCCTGGTGAATATTCACCAAAAATGTGTAAGGTTGATCCTATTTAAAAATCTTTTCTATATCTATGTAGCACCTTTTTAAGTTTCATTCTTTCCTACAAGTAATTTAAGAAGTTATTTTTTATTTTCTAATTCTGTAATATTTGTATTAACATGTTATTGGGTTCCTGTTATTTTTTGAAGTGTTCTTGAGTTTATTGTTAAAAATAAGGTGTTCAATTACTATGATTTTGTTTTATAGACAGTATATATTTTTTCTCACATGTAACATTAAAACATAATTATTTAACATTTTCTGCTTTACTCATTAGGGAATGTTTTGTCTTGCTAAGTTTTGTTTTTCCCTCTAATACAGAAAGGATAGAAATACACATAGAGATTCATGCCGCGTAGCTGTTCACACTCTCACTGTTTGACTATCTACTTTATATGCTTTAATTTTGTAACTTGAACAACTATTTCTAAGAGGATAATATGTAATTTATTAACTAGTGATTTCTTATTGTTTATCTTTTTTTGGAATTCTGTATTATCTACTCTTTACATGCTTTTGTTTCTCTTTAAATAAAATCTTTTAAAAAATTTGATTTATTTATTATTTAATAAAGGAATTTTGTTATTTTTCTAAAAACTCCAAATTAAGCAACAAATTGAATGCAGCAATAGTTTAAAAGTCATTCAACAAATGTCTACTGAATGCCTACTACTAGCCAAACATTGCACTTACAATCATTCTTAAAGTTACTAGGTCAGATCAGCAAAGGCCCTTAATAAGAAAGTGGGTTCTAGAGCCCCTCTAGGTTTTGCCTCAAGAAGCCTGGGGGAAGCTGGGACATGGTCATTGCCAATCCCCAGTCTGGCTCTGATATAGATGAGTCACATCAGACTTCAGTGGGAGAAATTTTGGGGTAGAAGAATGATCAGGCAAATGTGAGTGAGATCACTTAGTTCTAATCTGGTCCTAAACATTTACCAGTAGCGTGCTTTAAAACTGGCATCTGACAGCTGGACATGGTAGCCCACACTTATAATCCCAGTACTCTGGGAGGGTGAGGCAGAAGGATTGCAAGTTTGAGTCTAGCCTGGGCAACTTAATGATTTATTAAGATGCTGTCTCAGAAAAATACACTTAATAAGGGCTGGAGGCCCTAGGGTCAATCCCTAGTATAGAAAAAAAAATTGACATCTGACATCTTTTATCTGTTCAATAATTATTTGTCATAGGTAAGACTAGCAGCCAGAAGATGGAGAAAAGTCTAAAACAGCAGTGAGAATATGACTTTGCTTCCTAAGGGGCCATACAGAGCCAGAGGTTGGTGAGTGAGGTGAGCAGATGCTTTACTCCAGCACACAGACATGCAGAACAAAATCAAGTGGGCAGGGCCACCACTTTATTTCAAAGGGCTCTGGTCAAACTCCAGCAGCAGATCAGTCTGGGTTGCTTCACTGCCAATGCACCAGAGTGGAATGAGGAAAGAGCCATCCAGTCACAGTAGACAGCCAGCAGGATGGAAAGCAACATTATATGTGACAGGAACCCAGGAAAAGTCAGGAGCAGCTATTCCACTTGCAAACAGTGTGAACTTCAAGCCAAGACTGATCAAAAAAGGCAAAGAAGGTAACTACATACCTACTAAAGGCAAACTCCAAGAAGATATAGCAATAATAAGTATATATGCGCCAAATACCAGGGCACATAATCACATAAAGCAAATATTAATAGACATGAAAAATCAAATAAACAATAATACAATTGTAATGGGGAACCTTAATATTCCATTCTTACAAAAAATAGATCAACTAGACAAAAAAAAAATCAAAGAAATATCAGAACTGAACCAAACCTGTAAACAAATGGACTTTGTAGATGTCTACAGAGTGTTCCACTTCACACATCAGAATACACATTCTTCTTAGCTGCACATGGGGCATTCTCCAAAGTAGATCACACACTAGCTCATAGAACATGCATTAGTAAATACAGAAGAAGTCAAATTATCTTATACCATAGTACAATGAAAATGGAAATCAATGGCAAAACACCACACAAAAATTACATAAACACATGGAAATTAAATAGCATTCTCCTGAACAACCAATGGGTTACAGAGGAAATTAAGAAATTAAACAATCTCTGTAGTTAAATGATAATGATGATATAACATACTGGATACAATGAAAGCAATCCTAAGAGGAAAATTTATAGCAGTAAATCTCATGTCAGGAAAACAGAACAAGCTAAAATAAAGAACTTGATGCTGAACCTCAAAATTCTAGGAAAAGAAGAACAAATCAAACTAATGCTATTGTGAGGGAGGAAATTATAAAGATCAGAACAGAAATTAATACAATAGAGATTAAGAAAACAATTCAAATGATCAATGAATTAAAGAGTTTGTTCTTTAAAAGATTAAATAAAATTGGTAAGGTCTTAGCCAACCTTATCAAAAAGAGTGAAAAAAGACTTAAATTTGTGTAGTTAGAAATGAAAAGAGAAATTGCAAAGATATGACAGAAATCCAGAAGATTATCAGTACCTACTTCAATACTCTAATGGAAAACATAGAAAAAAATGGGCAGATTCCTAAATACATAGGAATTTCCAAAGATACAAAAATTCTAAATAACCTAATATCAGTCAACAAAATTGAAAATGTAATTAAAGTCTTAACTGATAAAGAAAAGTCCAGGTCCTGAGGGATTCACTGTTGGATTCCACAAGAAATTTAGGAAAAACTAATGCCACTAGTGCTGAAACTCTTTAATGAAATTGAAAAGGAAATGATATGTCCAAAATCATTCCTGGAAGCAACTATTACCCTGATATCAAACCCAGAAAGACTAAACCAAAAAAAGAAAACTACAGGCCAATCTCCCTAATGAAACTAGAAATGAAAATCCTTAATAAGATACTGGCAAACACAATGCAGCAAATCATCAAGAAGATTATAACTATGACTTAGTATGATTTGTCCCAAGAATTCAGGAATGAATATCCTGAATTCCTAGAACAAATATCCACATATGCAAATCAATGAATGTAATACACCATATCAACAGAACCAAAGACAAAAATCATATGATCATCTCAATAGACACAGAAAAAGCATCTGGCAAAGTCCAACAACCATTCGTGATAAGTACCTTGTAGAATCTGAGTTTGGTGGTATGTTCCTATAATTTCAGTATTCAGGAGGCTGAGACAGGAAAATCACCATGAGTTCAAGACCAGTCCAGGCTACATAGTAAGCTCAAGGTCAACTTGAATTAGATAAAGAGGCTCTGTTTAAAAAAAAAAACTTACAGAAAATTGTAATAGATGCTCTTCACCTTAATCTGATAAAAGCCATCTATGACAATCAATAGTCAACATCATACTAAATGATCAAAAACTGAAAACTTTCACTCTAAAATCAGTAACATGACAAGGAATTCCACTCCTACTCAATATAGATCTGGAAAGGTTAGCTAAAGCAATCAGACAAGAAAAAGAAATAAAGGAAAAAGGATAGGATGTGAAGAAGTAATAATTATAATTATTTACAGATGACATGATATGCTACAGAGAAGACCCCAAAATTCCACTGAAATACTTGTCAATGTAATAATCAAATTTAATAGTGTAGCTGGAAATAAAGTCAACACTCAATAACATGCTTGTACCCAAGCAACAAACTCACTGAGAGAGAAATTAGGAAAACCAGACCTTTTACAATAGTATCCAAAAAGTGAAATACTTGGAAATCATTCTAACAAAGGAAGTAAATTTAATGCAATTTCATTAAAAATATCTTTAGTGTACTTCACAGAAATGGAGAAAATATTCCTAAAATTCATTTGTTGCCAGAAAGGACCTATAATAGCAAAAACAATTCTCAGCAATAAAGGCAAGGCAGGGGGCATCACAATTCCTGACTTGAAATTATACTACAAAGATACTGTAATAAACACAGCATGGTACTGGAAAAATACCTCCCATTAGAAACAAACATACAAAAAATAAGCCTGAGGAGCAATAGAACGTATTAGAAGATGGAGAAACAACTCCAAAAATATCACTTTATCTTTGACCAAACTTGTTCACTGGAATATAGATAGTCTCTTTAATCAATGATGCTGGAAAAACTGGCTTTCCACAGGCTGAAGACTAAAACAAGACCCCTGTCTCATCATGCGCTAAAATAAAGTCAAAATGGATTAAAGATCTAAATATTAAAATAGAAACACCAAGTCTCCCTATGTGGATTGCTTTCTTTATGGACTTTCATTTCTTCATTATTTGTAGGGCCAGATATTTTTGTTTAGACTTAAACATTGGATATGAGATTTAGAAGGAAATTTATAGGTTGTCCAATGAGTGATGACAGATACTAGACTTGCTGGTTCCATTCCCTAGTCTGTGCTCATGACAGACCTGACTAATCAAACTCAGATCTATTTCTAACGCAGTCTGTCAGAACATGGAATCCTTTAACAAAGGACTCCTGGATATTGTTACAGAGTAATCAACTTTGACATGCAGATGAAAGTGCTTTGTAATCCCCTCTTTAGATTATAAAGGCCACATAGATATCATTGGCTTTCAGTTTGAGGTCTGGATCTCTCCACAGTGGGTGATTTTCCTGAGCAGGCAGGTGCTAGGAGGGTGTGGGCCAAAGAGGATAGCATAACCTTGGAGGAGAACTCCTTCCACTTTTCATTTTTGGTTTTTAATACATTCTGCAGTGTGATTGCTTCCTATATCTGGGGTTGTGATGTTTCACACCCCTGAAGTTAATAATTATCTGTCTCCTAGGGCTTTTATGAGCCTCAAAGAAGCTAATGGATGTGAATAAGTCTTCACATTTGAATATAGGTGAATTTATGCTGTTATCATAAAACACAGTTTCCTACATCCTCAAGCCACCATTTTTCCCAGGTATCTGAGGATTTGTCTCGTTAAGCACTAAGCAGTTTATTTTAAACAGTATTTTATTTTGGATGAACTTCCTACTGTAATATGCTGTATACTTTACTGACTTTTAAGCAGCACAATAAACATGATTTGATCTTCTGAATGACTCATTGGCATTTAGAACATTAACTTTTATCAGACAATTCCCAGGAAGTTACTGAAGCATATAGGAATCTTGGTCTTCCAGACTGGCTTAGAATGGCTGTGGCTTTTGTGATTGACTCATCATGTCTCTTCTTAATAAATTTTTTTCAATGTTTTCTTTTGTTAAATGCCATTTTTTATTTTCAAATCAAACATTTTCTAGGTTTGTCCCTTTTCCTTAATTGCTTTTTGTGCTTTTCTGTCCATCAAGAAACAGGATCATCAAAGTTTTATTAAAAAAATCAGATCACAGTCATATCAACACTGATACTTTGGGGCTATTCACTAGGTGCTGGGTCCACTGCTAAATGCTTTGTAAGTTTTTCTCTCCCACCCCAGCACTATCAGTCAGGTCAGTCTTGAAGTCATTCTCCTCTCCACTCTGATCTTATATTCCTAGTCAGTCCTATGGTTCTACTCTCAAAAACATGCCTGAAGTCTGACCAGTTCTTAGGCCACATCTCCTAGGCTGCCTCCTAGGTCACCACCATCAAGGCCTCACCTGCCCAGCTGCCTGGTTCCTCTGGTTCTTCGCTTTCCCACTTCATCTGGTGTCTAAATATTGGCCAGAGTGCTCACAGGAAACGCACCTCACTTCCTGTTCCTCCGGGACATGTGCTGTTCTTCACCTCTCACTTAGAGCACAAATGGTATAATTTCTTTTTTTGTTTGTTTGCCACTTCTTTTTTGGTTATTCTAATTAAATTTATTAGTATAATTTAGATATGCATGATGATCACATTCTTCACAGGGAATTTGTACATAATGTATCTTAGTACTTCCTTTTCCCCCTTCCCCTCCTGTCTCTTCAACCCCTCTTCCTCTGTTTATTTACAAAGCTTTGCTTCCATTTTATCCCTTTTTCTCATTTTTTTCTTTCCTCTTTCCCTTTCCCTTTGAACAATTACAGCATCTATATAAATATGGGTTCTTATTTACACTTTCAGTTTCTTACACCAGAGAGATGCAAGTTAAAACAATGTTGAGATTCCATCTCACTCTAGCAAGAATGGGTATTATTGATGAAACAATTAATAACAAATGCTAGAGGGACTGCATGGAAAAAGGGTTACTTCTCACTCTTGGTGGGAGTGTAGACTGGAGCAATTACTGTGGAAATCAGTGTGGATATACCTCAAAAATCTAGGACTAGAGGCTCCATTTGACCTAGCTATTATCCTTCTTGGTATCTTCACAAAAGAATCAAATGCATCATACCACAAATATATATATATATATATATATATATATATATATATATATATAAAATTGCAGCACAGTTCGTAATAGCTAAATCTTAGAAATAATCCAAATGCCCATAAACTGAGAAATGAATAAAAATGATGTAGTTTCTAAAAATACACTGGAGTATTACTCAGCCATAAAGAAGGACAAACCTGAGACATTTCTAGGTAAATGGATAAACCTTGAGACCATACTATCAAGCAAAATGTGTAAGATACACATGTGTCTTACACACACAGTTTCATGATGAAGTCTAATGATCTCTTGTTTGTCCTCTGTTTTTCTCCTCCATGATTCAATCAGCATTACCCATGTTTGCTTATTTCTTGTACTTAAAACTCATTCATTTTTCTTGAATATCAGGATTTTCATACTCACTGTGTTCTCTGTGTGAAGCCCTTTCCCCCCTCCAGGATTTCACCTAGCTCCTTCACTTCTGGCTCTAGGCTGAGTGTTTCTGTTCCCTAAATTTCCTATGCTGAAATCCTACTGTATCAGAATTTCCTGTGCTGAAATCCTACCATATCAGGATAAAGAGGCGGGGTCTTTCGGAGGTGGTGAAGTCCTGAGCATGGAAAAGCATGGGTGAGATGTAAGTCCCTGTAAGAGGTCTTCAGATACTCCTTGCCCTTTCCATGACATAAGAACACACAGAGAGGGCAGTGGTTCTGAACCAATGACTGAGTTCTCAGAAACCAAATCTTCCATTCCTTATTTCACAGTTCTGGGCTCCATAGCTGTGAAAAACACGTTGCTGTTATGCATAAGCCACCGAGTCTCTGGTGTTTGATTGCAGCAGCTGAACAGACTAAGTCATTAGTCTCTTCAGATCTCTGCTCAGAGTCCTCTCTTGCCTATCCCTGTTAGAATCCAAGCCCTTCCTGACCCTCCTTCCTTGCAGTGTCCATGTTGGTGGCATCCACTGCCTACCACAATATTTTTGGGTTATTCCTTTTATTGTCTTCTTCCCTCCAAGACAGTGGTGGGGAATCTATGGCACACTTCCTGTCAGCATATGAGCCAGGTCACCCACGCAACCAAGCACTGGATAACAGTTGTGTTTTTCTAAACTACAACCTCAGTTTCAGGTTTTATGGTAGTGTTAGTATTTTGTGATAAATGAGTGGGTTTGGGATCACGGTTGGGGCACTCTGTTGTCAAAAGGTTTGCTATTGATGCTCTAGGAGGATATTATTTTATTCACAGTTTCAGTCCTAAGAGGCTGAACCAGACCTTGACACATGTTAGGTAATTGAGAAGACTTTGTTGATGCTCTGAATGAATGAATGTACTGCTGTGATAAACACACAGCAGGGGAAAGTGAGGCTTTGGAGATAAACTGCAGAAGCAGAGCTGGGGTTTGGAGTGAAACCTATAGACCCTAAGGCATATTAGGATTTTACCCAGAGGGGCAATGAATGGGCTGTGGATTGGGTTTCTTGCTGTGAAAGAATTGGCCAACAGGAACAGGGTATTTAGATATTTCTGTATTTTCTGTGCAGCTAGATTTTACTTACTTTCTGATTTTTAGCATTTCAGATAAGTGAGGGTGTCATATACAATCATTTATTTGTCTATCAGTTTTTCCAGGCAGCTTTTCCCCAGTAGGTGCTGCTGGCACTTCCTTTGTGCCAAGAACACAGAGAAATTTGCTTCCCTCTCATCGTCCATGCCTTCTCAATGTCAGGACAAATTACCAACCCAGAACCTGTGGGGGTCTGTGGATGTTGCCGTCTCCTCCCTGGGAATTCTGTGGAGGTTCTAAGAGTGGGAAGGGAACTTTCAGCAGTTTCTAAGAAAGCCTGAGGACACCATAGCAACAGGACTGGCTCAGGGAGTCTGGTGCTGGGAGTCGTCCACAGGGGGGGCAGGGGTGAGGTCCGGGGTGAGCCAGGAGGCAGGAAGTGAACTTCCCTCACGGCAGAAGTGCCTTGGGGAACACTATTATTACTGTTGATAGATAACAGGAAATATTTTTTTAAAACATAAAGAAAATTTTCCTACAAAGTTTTTTTTTTTTTTTCTCTTTACAGAAGCCTTCAGTATTGGAAGCCTGGGTTCAATTTCTATACTACGGTCTCCAGGAAGCTAAGAGATTTGTCCATTGCTGGATTCCCACAGCACTTTCCACTCAACAGTGCCCTTAGTTTTGTCTGTCTCCCTCTGGACTGCCAGTCCCTGAGGACAAGTTCTGAGCCCCAGCACTGTGTCTTAGTGCCCTGAACATTTTGAAAGAAATGTTCTGAGAATATATTGAATTGTTCTAAGTGCTTCTCATGGGCAGTTAGATTTGTTAATCCTGCTGTATAGCTTTACAGGAATCAACAGAAAGAGAAACCTTGGTGTGTCCCATCAGAACAAGAGAGTTAGTATGATAGCCATAGTCAATGGCATGTGTGACTTCATCAGTGAATATACAGGATGTGATTAAAAATACAACAAATAAATATTTAAACTTTTGAAATGTTATTAAAAACATTCAATTTTCAAGAGTCTTTAATGGCCTTCAAATATCCCCCCTTGTTTTGAATACACTTATTTCAGCATCCTTGCCTCTTTCTGAAGCACTCCTAGAAATATTATTTTGTAAGTACCTACAGTTGTGCTGTCCTGTTTGTCTTAGTATCCTGAATCCATTCAAGATGTTTACCTTTCATGGTCAGTTTGACTTCGGGGAAGAGCCAGAAGTTGCATGGTGGAAAAGGTGGACAAGGACACACTGTATGACTTTTACGAGGCTGCCTTTCTTTTGGACCGCACCAGTAGCAGTATTCATTGGATTTTTGATCACACATTGTAAAGACACCCAGCAAAGAGGACTTCCAGAACTGTTTCTGGAATGTAAGGGTCCAAGTGTGTTCAAAGCAAGGGGGAGAATTTTGCAGTGTATCTTTGGCTGTGTTATTTTTAAAAATTTAAGCACACCTTATTCTTTGGTCACCCCTTGCATGTGCTGCCTTGGGAGCTTCTCCTCAACCTCTTCCTGGTGGATGCTGAAATGCAAAGAGCTCATCCAGGGCCTGATTTGTGCACCCTGATGCCCGCATCTCCTCTAAGGCTAGGCTTCCCCTTTGAAAAAGGCTGCTGAGTGGCATCAGGTCCAGCGAGGTGATAAAAAAAATATTGGCTAGAAAAATATGAGTTACCATGCCATATTGTTTTTCCTTTGATTCCACAAGATATGAAGTGTGAGAATGTTTTGCTTTTTAAAGTAAGACTGTTAAGCTCCTTAATAGCCTGTGAAATGGTATTTTCTTATGGCAATGACCATATATAAGTGGCATTAAGTGACAACTTCTTTGATGATTATAGAAAGACTCTTGTTATCTAGACTGATGTTGAAGAAAAAGTCCAAAGGAGGAGGGTGTGAAGTGTGCCAAGGTGTACTCACACAGTGGGAACTATGCACAGAACCACCACTCCTCTGTTTCAGGAGAACAATAGCAGGAAATATTTGCTTTAGTATTCTTTTAAAAATATTATGAATGCATTACATTTATCACAGGACAAAAATCTTAAAATTCAAGAAAGAAAAAAAGTGACAGCAGCTGTGGTAGATTTGGTTTTTTGGATACCCCGAAGCCACACATGGATGGCCCCTTGTTTTTCCTATGATCTCAGACCAAATTTGAATAATGCAAGTGCTGAGGGTCAAGGCTCTTAGCTGCTCTTTCTGGGATGGTTTTGCTGGTAAGTCCCCCTCAGACTACCCCATCTCTGACCACCTTGATGGGGGGATTATTGGGGACAGGCATCTGGGCAATCTCTGCCCCTCACCTTTGAAGTTCCAACCCAAAGGAATGTGGTGGCATCAGGCTTGAACACAGCAGACGTTAGAATTCAGAAGGTTACATTTGATGGACAAAACAAACTAGGAGGAGGAGACAGTCATTGACAACGGGGCATGGTGAAGAGAGACCATCAGAAATTCAGAAAAATGAAATACCTTAGGTGACACCCAGGGTGGATCCCTACTGCAGAATGCTAGCTATCAGGGCTTGTCCAGCACTATGAACATGTAAGTTTGGTCTTTGTGCCAGATTCCTGGCATAGAGCACCTAAAACCCATGGAATTTCCTAAGTGATAGAAATGTGTCTTTTTTATTCATAGTGTACCCCTTTGATCTTTCCTCCATTTATGATAATGAAGTGACTCTTGGAGGCCCTGGACATGGTCTGGATGGGGCTGGTTGCCAGAAAGACCAGCTCTGTAGTTAGAGGGTTGGAACGTGTACACTCGGCCCTCAGGATGTCCAGGTCGGTGAGCAGCGGTCCATGCTGGGAGAGCGACCGTCTTGGAGAGGGCTCTGGAGCTCTGAGTCCCTGCACCCTTCCCCGACACATCTTCCCCATTTGGTTGTTCCTGAGTTGCGTATTTTATAATAAACTAGAAATATAAGTAAAACATTTTCCTGATTCAATGAGTCTTAGTGAATTACCAAACAAGAAGAGAGGAAACGCCACACGTGTAGTCAGCCAGGTGGAAAAGTGAGCAGCCTTGGAAATACATTTGGGGTTGGTTTCTGAAGTGGGGTAATCTTGTGGCACTGAGCCCTTGACCTGTGGGGGCAGCTAACTCTGTGTAGTTAGTACCTAAATTGTTGAGTTAAATAAAACTGAATTATTGGACATCCAGTTTGTGCGGGAGAATTGTACAATTGATTGTTAGTATGGAAGGATGATGCACATTTGACATGAGAAAAAATGCTAGTGTGGGCCA
Organism: Hydrochoerus hydrochaeris; assembly: GCA_004027455.1. NCBI lineage: Eukaryota > Metazoa > Chordata > Mammalia > Rodentia > Hydrochaeridae > Hydrochoerus > Hydrochoerus hydrochaeris. The sequence goes on along the minus strand of PVLA01001362.1, from coordinate 254,694 downwards.
AATGGAGTGAATTATCATTCCATCTGGGGACTCAGGTGTGGAGAGGGATGCAGATGGGAAGTTCAGGTGAAGGACCAGGGCAGACAGACTGTATTAAGGGAACAGTATATACTGAAATAAAGAACAACAGTGCTTTTTGGAAATAAGACTTCTCTACTGATGAGGTGGTGATTGTATTGAAACCCAGAATCAAGACAGACAGTCTCCAGGCTTTGTCTAAGCCACCTAATCTAATGGGAGATACAGGTCTGTCTCAGCTCATCCGAGTGGCATGCCACAGTAATTCACATTCCATGTGGCCTGTGGTATCTTCACAGCCACTGAATCCAATTGGCCTCAGTGGGCATTGCTGGTGCCATACAAATGCATCTTACAAGTGGAACAAACTCCAGGGCCCATTCACCACACTCTCACTTCCTGCTGGAATAGCAAATAACCATTCCTTTTGGGTACTAAATTTAAAGAAGACATTTAGGAGTTATTTTATACAGAGGATGAATCTTATGCATCTGGCTATTTGTTTAATTTTTTCTCTTTTGCAAATTTGAACTTCTCATACTTTCTGCAACTGGCCAAGAACTTCTGTATCTCTTAATCTCTTGTGCTTGTGTGTGTGTAGGTGTGTGTTCCTGCACATGTATGTGGTTCTGTGTACATGTGCATGTGTGTGCTCCCATGCATGTGTAGTGGGAAGCAGGGGCCTATTCATTCCCCTGCTTCTTCTCTTGTGGTCTCTTTCTCACTTTAATCATTTAGTTCTTGTTTATTTAATCATAAACGTGTAACAGGGTATCAAAAAGGGACTTTTGGTTTCAGTTTTGGCTGAGAAACCAAAGGGCATTCGGTGCCCAGAACACCCACACCCTGGCACGGAGCACTCAATGTAGAGCACAGGAAGGGGACAGAATGCTGGCTGTTGCCTTTGGAACCCACCAACTGCACCCTCCCTGGAGGTGAGCATGGGAGGACTGGGGGGAGGGTTAGTGTGCTGTGTGCCCCTGCCCCGACTCCCCTCTTAACTGCACTTGTTCCTTGCTCTCAGGCTGAGTCAGACAGGCCTTGCAGACAGCCAGAAAGCTGGCCTCACATCCTCTGGAATCCAAGAATCCTGAGGCCTGGTGTGTCAGCCCTGCTGGGAGGACTAATGGAGGAGAGATATGGTACGCAGCCTGCTCACAAAGAGGCGGCTGGAGTGGCTGAGAGCTGCCCTTCACCCTGCAAGGAGCAAAGGGAGTGTGAGCATTCCTGCAGGTCACTTCAGGCTGGCAGGGTAGCATCCAGAGACTGCAGGAGGGACTCAGTAGGGCGTTTGCACAGGGCCTGGAGCACCACGGCTTGGGATGAAAGCAGCCTGGGAGATGCTGCAGTCATTGCTGGTGTCACCACTGGGGAGGAAGGTGCAGTTCCCACAGAGTCCAGGAAAGGAAGTCCCTGGCCTGTACCCCACCTTCACTTCTGCTCTGCACTGTGCCCTTGCCCTTCACTCTACTTCTCCTGTGCTGCCTGCAGGAGCCAAAAAGAGCTACCACATAGTTGGGGAATGGATGGGGAAGGACGTAGCAAGGTGTCCAGCCAAGATTGCCCTCTCCACTCCAGGTGGGGCTTGTGGGGTGTGTTGACACGGCAACAATAGTAGACTGGGCTTTGATTATGACACGGGATGGATTTAAAAGGTTTTAAAGCAAGACTGGTCTCATGGCAAAGTGACTAAAGGATGCTTTGTGGTCTAACTGTGACCACAGTGACAGGTCATGTTCTGGGACCTGACTGAGACCTGTTTGGAGGAAAAAGATGCTTCACAAAAGCAAGTTTAATGAAAATGGTGACAAGCAGGATCAAAGCATTGTGTTCTTGTGTCCTGCCTCCCAGCATGTTCAGTAAGGTGCCTACACGCAAGCCCATGCTCTCCTGAGGAATAACTGCAGAGGAAGGTAAAATTTTCTCTTGACAGCTCTCTGCAGTCACTAGACCTTGTTCCTGAGGGTGGTGGCCACGTGATGTGTGTCCCTCTTGATTGTTTCTTGGAGAGAATCTGAGTTTGCACTTAAAAACCCATCTCATTTTCACTCTTGATCTATCTGGCTATGTATCACTCTATATTTCTGTGATGCTTTTATTGTATATCTGTATGGGGAATTTTTAAGAGGTGTGTTATCTTCCATGCACTGTTTTGCAGTTTTATCCACTTATTATTGTGTTGAAAAGCTTTCCTTGTCATTTTATATAAATCAATTTAGCTCTTTTTTAACTCATGCATTTATTCCACAGCTTGGTTTTCCCATAGTTTCCTTTAAACAGATCTTTTATTGATGGACATTCTGAGAGCCTCCAAGTGTTTGCTGTCACAGACAGTATTGCTGGTGTTACACAGGCTTTTATTCTTTTCTTGAAATGAATTCTTGGTCCTCTTCTTCTTGCCCTATGTCTATTCTATTCATCTCTTGAGTTTTGGTGCTTCCTCTCCTGCTTGGCCTTTTGAATTCTCAGTGTTGACTGGTGTTTATTTCATTCTACTGTCACTGCTAATTCCATACAAATGTTTTTTTTCCATTTACAATACAACGCCAATTATAAGTTGAAGAGGCATTTAATTGGCCTAAGGTATCACCATCAGAGTGGAGGGATGCAGGTCACTGTAGTAGTTCTGTTGCTTCTCCTTGTGAGGGTGTGACAGAGGGATGACATCCACACTGAGAGTTTATCATACCTCATACTCAGCCTAGGAGAAGATAAATACTCAAAGTATGATTTTTATTGAATGAATATCATTTTTAAACCACTGTGAAGAAGAAAAAGTATAAGTAAGGAAACATCTGCTCTCTCTGGAAGACCTAATTATTATTTAATAAATCATCACTCTTTCTCTCACTGACTTCTATTGAAAGAATACACTTCCTTTGGTGATTAAGCCTTCCCAAGTTGTCTTTGGTGATGTGATTTGGTCTGGCTAAAAGAATTTGGGAAGCATGAACAATGTGTTTGTCTCAGGAGCGGACTGTGAGAGGTACAGATGTTTCTACCTGCCCTACCCAGCTATTTCCTCTCCACTTGTACCCCAGACTGTGGATATGCAGAGGAGATCTGACCTCCAAGGTATAGGCTGGAATCAACTGGGCTCAGGAAATTCAGCCAAGATCAGCCAAAGTCACAAACGTTACCTGAGAAAATATGTTGTGCACTAGTCCTAGATGAAATACTCGATACCCATAACTTAAAGGAGAGGTTTATTTGGTTCAAGGTTTCCAGTGGGTTCATTCCATGATTAACTGGCTCCAAGGCAGAAATGGAGAACAGGAGAGGCTGGTAAAGGAAACCTGTTCACCTCATGGAAACTAGGAAGCAGGAGAGAGAGAGAGAGAGAGAGAGAGAGAGAGAGAGAGAGAGAGAGAGAGAGAGGACCAGGCACAAGAATCTACCCTTCCAGGTCATTCCTCCAGTGACTCACTTTCAGCCAGGCTGTACTTCCTGGCAGCAGGCATGAACTAATCAATAGTTTAATGCATTGGTGAATATAGCAGCCCAGGATCCAATAGCTTTACAAGCTCCACCTTTGAGTATACAAGACTTTTAGGGGATGTTTTAGACATAAACCACAAAACAGATGCTTCACAGGTTCTGAGATCTGACGGCTGTCAGTTATACAGTAATGTCCTGGGAAAAATTTGACTAACAATGTGCTCTGTCAAGACGTGACTTATTTCTGCATCACCAACTCTCCATTCAGTCCAAGATCTTTCATAACAAAGCTTTCTAGACCCAAAAGTGCCTTGGTATACTGCAGGCATTTTGCAATACTCAGTGTCATAGAGATCATTTTTTTGTTCTTTTAACTGATGTTCTGGGAAAAGGTTCGTAGCTTTTGAAGACCCCTGTGCTCCACGGGAAGCTTATGTAGGTCTCCTTGTGAGTGCCTGCAGAGACCATGAGCCACCGGTGTAAGAGAATAATGCTGAGCGACAGTATTATTAATGATAAGAGGATAATCGGGAGGCCTTTCCCCAGGAAAATAACATGTGGATAAGCAAATTTGGAATGTGCATCATTCAAGGTAATGCAATTGCTAAAATTGATAAACTTCAAAATCTAAAGGCATAGACACAATAAAAACTTTTTTGCTGTTCATCATTTATCCATTTGGCAGCAAGAGAAAGGAGGAAATGCTTGGTTTTATTCTGAGACTCAAACTTGTCCTATCCTATCTTCCACATTAGTCTTCTAAGTTGAGCCTGGCATTGACTGTCTTCGTTTTATGGGGCTGGGAGATGGGATTTCACTATGCAGTCCAGCTTGGCTTTGAACTCACTTTGAAGCCCTGACTGGCCTTGAATTCTCAATGATCCTCCTGCCTCAGCTTCCTGAGTGATGGGATTACAAGTATGAGCTACACCTGGTTCCAAGGAATTTTGTTTCATTTTTGTTTTTGATGTTTTTGACATTGACTTTCTACAAGAAGACAGAGGAATATATGTGGGAGATTTTCATGGACGAGGCATGCAAATGATACAGATCACATGCCCACATTTGACTGGTCACAGGGTCAGTCCTGAGTACCCCTAAGGAAGGCAGAGAATTGCAGTTCATCTGCATTTCCAGGTGTGTGAGGAGCAGCTAGCATGTCTTATCTACAGGAGATAAAGGTATTATCTCATTAGAATGTACGTCAGAAGCTCTGATTCTGTTTGTACAAAGGAGAGTTGTAAGGAGGGATGACTGTTAAAGGTTTCTGCATTGTAGTTTTCCCATTCCATGAACAAGACTGACAACTTTTATATTTTGATCTAATGGGACTCTGGGAAAGGTGAATATTTTCAACAGGATATAAGCATAAGGTAGGAGCCCGAGAAGGGCAAGACCCTCTCATTTTCAGCACAGTTTGTCAACGGGTCCTCTAGCTTTGCTTCCTGTGCAACTTTTCGTCATTACTGACATCCAGGCCAATATCACCTCTGACATTGCTACTGATTCTGCTTCGAATCACGTGTCCACCATCCCTGTATCAGTCAAAATGACCCACCTGTGTGCAGATGCGATGATGCCACTTGCCTGCTTGTGATGTGTCAAAGGCTTCCCTCATGCTTCCTGAGAAGGAACTCTTCATGCTTCACAAAGATCCTTCCTAAACCGACTTGCTTCACTGACGTCCTCTCCTGTCGCTTGACCTCCAGAGGTTGTGGCACCACCACACTGAACTTTATTACAATGACCACACTGCTGTCCCATTTTTCTCCTGACCTCGGTGCAGGCTCTCCTCCCCACGCGCCTCTTCTGGATAACTGCTCTGTCTCCTTCACACCTCAACTGAAATCACTGTCAGGTGAGGTTATCCTGACACTTAGCCTTTGTGACCTGCAATGTGCTTCCAAAATGCCCTGTGTTGTTAGCATGGCCCATGACTCAGGACGTCTGGCTTAGCATCTGTCTTTTGCACTAGGTAGTGAGTGAGCTCTGGAGAGCAGGGGCCTCGTTTCTTGTTCTCTGGTGAAACAGTGTCCAGCACAGTACCTGATAAATACTAGGCCATCATATTCTTAGGACTTACGTCTCACCTCATGCAGTCACTGTGGGGGCATAAGTCTCTCAGTGGTGCTTGTATCTAGAGTGTGTGGTGCTGGTATCAAGGCTGTGTGATTACTAAATCAGCCCGCTGGTTGGTGTGGCATAGTTCTGCCTAGGATTAAGAGTGTGAGTACTGCACTCACCCTAGGAGGGGCAGCCTGGTTAAATAAAAGGGACACCAAGAGGGTTACTGTGCTGTCACCTGCCTGCTTGCTAGGCGCTCTTTCTCCTCCGTGATGCCCCTCAGCCTTGGAGCCAGTTGACGATGGACTGAAACTTCTGCAAACTATGAGCCTAATAAACTATTTCTCCTTTAACTTTGGGTGTCCTGTATTTTGTCTCAACAATGAGAAAAGTAGCAGACACATGGGATTCTCAACAAGAGGATAGATAGGTGGGTGAATGGACAGACGGATGGATGGATGGATGGATGACTGGGTGCTATGGTGCGAATATTTGAAGAAACAATGACTGAGGACTGAAGAAGCCTGTGCAGAATTTTGCTTCAGTAGCTAGACTGATTATCAGCCCACTTCTCTATCTTCTTGATCTAGTCATCTTTATTAAGTCCTTGCCTAAGGCCCTTGAGAAACTTTCCACTTGCTCCATGGTGTGCATCTCCATAGCACTGTTGAGCTCATTCCAGCAAATATTATGTCCATATTACGGTCAGCACCTTGACCTTACAGCTTCTTGCCCCACATGGCTTTGACTGCCCATTGACTCCTCCCTGTGCACTGTCTGAGCCATCACTGTCTCCTAGGTTTGAAGGACTTGGAAATGAGCTCTTCTCTGCCCCCCGTGACATCTCCTGACTCACCACTCCGTCAGATCTTCCTTTCACTTCTGCAGTGGAAAAAGCATGAACATATTCTCACCCCTGTCCTATTGCCTGACTCTGTTTTCCCCGTTCCTCAGTTTTCTTACCTGTAACTATGAATGTAATTGCTTTCCTGGTTTGTTCTGAGAAGAAAATAATTTAGGGAAGAGGTAACTGGTACATATAAAATTTCAACAATAACAATTTTCTTTCCAATAAATGTGTCTGTGTCCTTTCACTATGTATCAAGGTAAAAAGAAATAGAATAATGACTACTATTTGATACATATGATCAGTCAGATATTGTGCTAAATTATTTCTTGTGTCTTGTTACAATTCATCTTCTTACTGACTCTATGCTATGGGTGCTATTTTTATTTTAAAAACAAGAAAAATGATACTCTGGAAGGTTAGATAGGAGATGACTACCCTCATTTCTGATCTTTCTGTAGGAAACATCCTGCATGAGAGATTTTGTTCAGCCCCTCACCTCTTACTTATTCACCCCGAATTCCTCTCATGGTTGAATTCTTCCTTCAGTTGGGACCCATTTCAGTATTGCATGGTGATGTAATCTCTCTTTACTCTACCATCAGCCTGGTGGGATAGGTCCCATTTCCAAGGAGGAAGTCTGTATTTTAGGGTAGGATATACAAATTAGAAAATTCACATCATAATGGTTTTAGTAACAATAAAGATAATTTTTAAACATCTCAATTTGCCTTGTCCCCTTGCTGGGGAATTCTGTATTTGTTAAAGTTCCATAAGTTATAACATTGTGGCTGAGAAGATTGTTATGGATTAAAAACGGATGGTCAACTTAACACCAGCTGAATTAAATCAGCATGGTGCTGAGTGTAGAAGTTCCACTGGAGGAAAGTTGCCAGCATAAATAGAGATGTGGAGAAGATGAGGGAGGCGTTGTGGGTTTCTCTTAAGTGTTGCTGTTTTGAGATGCTGGTTCTCCTAGAGGAGCTCATCCTGACTTGCTTCCCCAGTGTGAATTTAACCATTGTCATCAGAGGAGCTTGGGACCTGGTTGATGTGAGTGTCTGTGGTTCACTTTGGGGGAGCTCTGGGGCTTACACTGAGCATCACTTCCTGGCTCCAGAGTGGAAGATGTGTGCCCCTTGGTCTCCAGGATGAACTCATCATGCTGGCTTCCTAGCGTGTACTCAACTGTGCTTATTGTTGGAGGAGCTTGGGGCTTCCATGTTGCTGAGGATGGCTGTGGTGCTTTTCAGGACATCCCTGGCCTTTATTATGAGTGTGACTTCTCGGCTCCAGTGTAGAACTCTCAACCTACCAGCACAGCTCCTTCACCCCGCTGGCATAGACTTTCTAGCTTCCACCACTGACCTTTGGGCCTTCCCAGCGTAGATCCGCACAGACTGGCGTGAGTCCTTCTTGTGGGCTCTAGACCTTCAGTTGGACTCAGGGGAGGCATTGTCATGGGTTTTGGGTCTTCAGCTGGACTCATGCAGGACATTGCTGCGGGATTCAGGCCCTTGGTTGACTATTCTGAGTCTTTAGTGTTGTGGACAGATTTCCTGCATTTTCTGTGTTTAACTCTGGGTGACCATCATAAATAATATAAATCCTGTGTCCTGGTTCTAATTGTTCTCCTCACAACCCCTGACTATAACAAAGATAGAGAAGCAGAATTACTGCTCTTAGTCTCTTTTAGCCAAATATAGACTCAGATACCCGCTGAGACAATGTACTCCCTTCAACTCCCACATCCCCATCCTGTTTGAACCAGGTAGCCACTAGATGTAGCAGATTCATCCTGAGACTGCAAGAGCACCTCTCACGCACTCTGTTCAGAGAATCACATTACACATACCATCACCATTTTACCAGGAGTGAGTCTGATGGAAAATGTACTGGGGGTTTCCCAGTGCCATGGTGGAAAATGGCTAAAGATTGCTTAAGTGCATCCTACTTCCTGGGCAATGATCCTTCCACACGGAATCCTTCTGTTAATGACCATCCAGAAGTGAAGCCACGGCTGTCTGCCTGAGGCCATCTGAAGGAGCGCTTTCCCCCCAAATGTTCAATGCACTGTTTTCCAATGATTAAAGTCCGAATGACTCAGTTTTTCCCTTTCTCTTTCTTCTGTTGTTTTGAAGAAGCGAAAAGTCAAGCCTGAAGTTGCTCAGCTAGAAGGTAGCAGCATCAAACCTCTGACTTTCACCACTTGGCACCCAGCTCTCTACTCCGTATCCCCATCAGCTACAACTCCTTCTTGGAGGTGGTGAGCAGGTGGAGGTGGAGGGGATGAACTCAAACTAGAACAAATGGGTGCCAGTCTTGACCCCATCAGGGTCTAGATGTTTGATTTGGACAGGTGTTACGTACCTCTTTGTGCCGTCCATCAGTACAATGGGCAGTGTGACAGGACCTAATCAACAGCATTGTTGTGAGAAACAAAAAGCGACATTAGAGGGAAAGCACCCCCAGTGTGTCTGGTATACTGCCCTACAACAGAGAATTAGGTCTTCGTACTATTTCACACCATCACTAAAGATGGAGCCGTGGGCCTCTTATTTATACTAAGCATAGAGCAGAGGTATTTAAAGCAACTGGTTTCTAAAATCAAAGCACAAGCTGGGCTCACTCCCTCTGGTATCTCTAGGGAGAATCTATCCTTGCCTCTTTCCACTTCTAGGGCTTCCTGGCAATCCTTGGTGGGTCTTGGTTTGCAATTGCATCACTCCAGTCACTGTCTTTGCCAGAGGAACAGCTCCTGCCCGCTGAGTCTGTCTCCAGAGTGCTCTCTGTCCTTTGAAGAATACCAGTAGTTTAGTGTGACCTCAGCTCAATTTCGTTACTTATGTGAAAACCACACTTCATGTAATAGCATTGTCACACGAACCTGGGGTTAGGATTTCAATCTATCTTTTCTGGGGCACACGAGTCAACCCATATTTGTATGTGCTCAGTAAATGATATTTTTTTATTATTATAGCGGTATTTCTCATAGAGGGCATAGAGAAAGTGTCAGCTTTTATAGAGGAAAATACTATAATCCCATATTAAAATCACAGGGGGACAACACAGCCCATTTGTTTCTTTAACATCAATGGCACAGCTCAGCTTGAATTCATCTGAAAAGGTCACCCACCAATCACACATACTACAGAGCAATTCTGAGCCTTGGAGAGTCTATGAGCCGTGAAAGGAGCGAGCTCAGGTCAGGGCGCTGACAGTTTCCCTAGACAACACCCAGTCCAAGCCAATATATCTGTGGCTGACTCCAAACCTTGTCTTCTGATCTGAGTCACCTGGACCTGATAATGACTTTCGTTCAGTAAACATTCTTTGGATGCTTACTGATGCAGCAGCCACCATCTCCCAGGCCAAGGTTTCTTAACCTTGGTTCTGTTGTCATTTGGAACTGGATAATTCATTGTTTGGGTGTTGACCTGTGCATGCAGTAGGCTTAACAACATCCCTGAAGGCTACCCACTAGATGCCACTAGCACACTCTAATTTCTGGACTCCAGACATCTCCAAGTATTCCTAGCACAATCACTACCTGTGGAGACTCATTGGGTTAGGGAATTTGTGAGTAAATAGATGCTCACCGCAATATGTACTAGGTGTTGAGATAGGGGTAAAAGTGGGGTCTTACGGATGTTGTGTTTCTATTCCATAAATTTAACAACACACTTCCAAGGATAAACATTCAGACCAATGATAAGGCTCTATGACCTTGCTGAGAAGAACTTTAATTCACTGTGTGATTAGGGCATCATTTTAATCTACTTATTCATTTTTCCATTCTTTATCAACACTCACTAGTTACCCTTCATGTGTTAGATACTGAACTCGGTACCTGGATGTACCATATCTGTAGATTTTATAAATATGGATATGTTGAATTGCATGCACTAAGTTTCTGAGGCCCAGGAGCTGTCTGAAAAGAAAATAAGGTGATGCATAAAATATGGCATGTTCAACATAACTGATGGTGTGTTTGCAAGACAAGAGGAATTGTAGAGGATGAATTATGGATTATTATAAGTAGGAAAAGAAAAGAAGGTATTTTTTCACAGTTAATTCATTATGGAAAAGAGGTTTAAAAAAGGAATAAGCCAATGTGAAAGGGGACGAGGGAAAATTAGAGGCAAAAGGAACAGTCATTATGAAGGAAAGGAAGCTTGAAGCATCACTGTGTTAGAAGAACTTCAGGCAAATACAATATATAATCATCAGAAGCTACAAACTGGTTGGTATAGGCTTCATTCAAGCTGCAGACACACCATGTTTGGCCTTACAAGAGACACATGATTTAATTTACTTGTTTAAATAAACAGGTTATTTGTTTGTTGACATTTAACTGGAGATTTTATGAACACATTATGATTCCTTTTAAACAATAAAAGATTTGGTTAAAGAATTGTGTCATTGACCAGAGAGGAACTTCTTAGTGGTAACTACGTGGGGTGATGGGAAATTATTAGAGTTACTGAATTAAAGGAGCAAGACTTTAAAGAAAGAGGTAAGAAAGATAAAATGGGAAAATGAAAAGCATTCTGGTTCATTTTGATCATGGTGATGGGTCAAGCATAGATTAAGAAACTGACTGGGTGGAAGGTCTGTTTCAGGGAAAGGTGAATAGAAAATGCTCCTCAGTCCTTGTCATATATTTGTATTTGTAATTTCATGGACAAGTTATGAGAATTCTGGAAAGTTAATTCCAATCCATTACTTCCATTGCAACCCATGGTGAGAATACTGAGACACTGTTATAAATTAAAAACTGGTGGTCAGCTTAACACCAGCTGAGTTAAATCAGCATGGTGCTGAAAGTAGATGTTCCACCCGAGGAAAGTTGCCAGCATAAATAGAGACTTGGAGAGGAAGAGGTAGGCATTGTGGATTTCTCTTAAGTGTTGCTATTTTGAATCATTGGTTCTCCTGGAGGAGCTCGTCATGACTAGCTTCCCCAGTGTGAGTTTGACCATTGTCGTCGGAGAAGCTCTAGACCTTATGGTGTCTTGAGTTTGCAGCCAGCCATGAATGGCGGCCCCGCCATGCCATCCTGCTGCTTGGAGCCAGGTGAGTATGGATTGAAACCTCCAAGAACTGTAAGAAATAAACCTTTCTTTTCCTAACCTTGGGCATCAGGTATTTTGTCTCAGCAAAGAGTGAAAAGTAACTAGTACAGACACTGAGGCATGTTTGTAGTTGTGGCGAGCCAACGGATCCTAAATTCAGCTAGGATGATGGCTAACTGGAACAAAGGCCGTGACCCAGGGCCAAACCCAGGTTTTATTAATTCATCAAGAGGGGAGTGGCTCAAGGATGTGTGACTGCAGTTGTGGCCGAAAGTACATGAGTGTTGTGAGCTGGACTTGGTAGGAGTCCTGAAATCACCTCAGAAATATGCAAAGAGGTACTGAAAAGTCAATCTACATAATACAATTCGAGGCAGTATCTAAAGTGTTGGGATTGGTGCTTCAGCTCTGATGTGTAATTTTTTATGCCTTGAGATGTCATGGACTCTTTCTTGAGGCTTAATCCCAGCCAATGGAATGGAGTGTGGCTCTACATCCCACCTGGCTTACACATGCTTCTTGGGAGTTACAGGGAGGGGCAACATGGACCTGACACCTTGCTTCAATGATTACACACCAGAACCTTGGCTAAACTGATTTGCATTGTTAAAGTCAACTCAGGGGATAAGGGAAGCTAATAGACAGCTCTGTGTAAATCAGCCCATGGAAATAAGGGCGGGTTTAGCCAAAATGGAGATAATTGTTCTTCTTTCCAGGAGAGTTTTCCAGGCAGTCTGCCACAAGGTGAAGCTACCCAATTCCCTTTCCTGGTACTTCTGATGGTGAGCACCAACTATGGCAGTGTCATGAAGAAACCCCATGCAAATAAAAGAAACAACAAACACAGAACTTTGATCAGTAACTTTCTGGTCACTGGGAAAAATACTCAACAAACCAGTTTAAAGAAGGAGAGATTTATTTGGTTAATAGTTTCAGAGGATCCAGTCCATGGTTGGCCGACTCCAAGGTGGAAATGGTATGGTGGAAGGCCAAGGCAGAGAGAAGCTGCTCATTTCAGGGCAGCCAGGAGGCAGAAGAGAGAGAAAGGAGGCAGGGACTAGAATATATGCTTCCAGGTCACATCCTCAAGGACCCACCACCACACAGGGCCTGCTACTAACAGCACACCCAGTTATGAAATCATCAGTGGATTACTGTATTGATGAGTACCCAGTCACCTTTCAAACCCCCACCTCTGAACACATGAGACATTTGGTGAATATTTTACATCTAAACCTTGATGGAATTCATCTAGCCAGCTCCACCTGAGTAGGGATCTAAGCACATTCATAATTTGAATTGTGAATAAGAACATTAACTTGGGCCTACTTACTGGAGATAAAATTTAGGATTTTCTCTATCCTTGTTTCTCTTGCTGACATATTTATGATAGTGTAGATGATAAATAACTTAGTTAAATATCAAATTTGTTGCTTTTCTTCTGTTCACTGGCAGTATTTTCAAAAAGCAACATGTTCTGGTACATTAGGAAGCTCACTCACCTGCTGCCCTGAGAAAATTAGTGAAATATTGGTGTCAATGTAGTTGCCTGCTCCTTGTGGGTAATTTCTATGTCTTCATTCTATGAATGGGATAGATACTTGGTCCAATGAACAGGTAGATAAGGTAGTTACTGCAGGATCCCCAGAGCATGACTGAGCTGTGCTGAGGGGCAAGAGGTTGAATAAGATTGAGCCAGTATGAATAGTCATGGTATTAGTGGAATGTTAGAAAAATGTTAGATAAAGGATACTTGCAAATATCTGCCCAATAAGTTCTAGCAACTGAAGTGAGGGGTAATAATAAATCAAGGAATCTAGAAAAAAGGAAAGGAAGAACTCCTCTTGCCTAGAAAAAGCAATGGGGATCTTCATGAGGATTCTGACTTGTAACTGGGAGGTTGGAATCCTCAGAAGATGTCCAGGTCCTGGCACTGGAACTCTGGGCTACTGTTCTCATACTGAGGAGGCTCAAGGGGTGAGGCTAACAAGGGCAAAGGGAAGCTAGGAAGATGTGAAAAGAACAGAAATCTTTGCAAATTATCATAAATATGCTATAACATTACTGTAAAACAGTAGTTTTACATGCAGCGCAATAGGCAAAGAGAATGTTTGTAGCAGCTAAGAGACCAGCTAAGCATCAAAGATGAAAAAAAATTATCATCTGGAAAAGCCCAGCCTGTGAGAAGAGGTAGGGGCCACGATGAACATAAGTTTAATTCAGGTCAGGTAACACTGTGCTCGAAGAGGATTGAGGTGGCCTTGTGTTTCTGAAATTTCATAGCAATTACTTTATTAACTCAAACTACAAGACTTCCATCATGTATTTCTGGCCAATTTCCAGTATATAAAGAGATGATTTTTAGTTTTTTAATAAGGAGATAAATGTTTATAAATGTAAATAGATTTTTGGCCTTTGGCATGTTCTTTATAACTTCTACTTTGGTTAGCTGGTGCTATAGTTCTGACTTAGAATGTTCTCAAAGCCTGTGGGAATGCCTTTGAAGGGGACGGTGGGGAGCCTCCTCCTTCCTGTCTGTTGTTCAGACCATCAGTTGAATGGGCTTCTTCCACCATGTACTCCCACCATGATATGTTCCTTCTCCACAGCCCCAAACCAACAAGGCCAATAGACCATGGACTGAAGCCTCAAAAAAAGGTGAGCCCAAATAAACCGTTCCTCTTTTAAACCGATTATTTCATACATGTTTGTTAGAGCAACAGAACATTAACTAGCATAGTCTATTAAGTATGGGAACCCTATCTGGGAGATAAGCAGATGGCACACATCAGCCTCGGCTGGATGATGTGAAGCACAACACAGTGTTTGGTGGGATCTTGTTGGTAAAACTGGTAAGTCTGAGGACGTGAAGTAGCCGGACCACTCTTGGGCCAATGGAACAAAGTGGTGGGCAAGAGTCACAGTGGCCCCAGGAACTGAGCTGTGGGATTCCTGTCCTTGTTACACAGTTCCTCACAGTGCACAGGTCCAGCTTCGCCTATGCTTTTGTGGCTAGTGTTGTCCTTGCCAACTTAGGGTTTGTGGTGCACATTCTGGGTGTAAGTTTACACGTATGTGTCCATATGCACGTGCATGTGTTCTTGTGTGCATGTAATTTTATTCATTTTTCAGGCTTTTGATAAGATTAATATGTTAAACTTCATGGATTTCCCATTGCCAAGAGCTGGTGAGATTTGATGCAGCCTGTCATAAGTACCAAATTGGCTCAGGAACCAAAATTTGCATGATATAATTAAAAAGAAATTACAGTCAGCATAAGAGCAAATAGGATGGATCCTGGAATGTCAGTTTCTAAAGGAATGACTGGGCTGGCTTGTGGACCAAATTCTCCACTGACAGGAGAACAATGAGCTCTTCAATATGAAAAGAAGTCCCATTAGGAAAATTTCCAGTCCTGTAGTTTTCCTTGGGTCATTTTGTTCCTTAAGCACCCATGCAGGAATTTCAGTAAGCCTGGTGGGATGAGAGAATGGGTTTAGCTGATAGTTCCTTTGGGAAATGGAAAATTTTAATGACTCATCTTTGCTGTTTGTATGAATGTCAGCAAGCGATGAAGCATGCAATATCTCTTTTGCACTTAACATTTTACCTGACTTGGTCTAGCACATGACTTTTCCGGATAGAATGCTGGCAGCAGTCAGTGACAGAGATGCAAACTTGAGGGAAATAGTTTCTACATGGCTGAGATCACGTTTGGGGGGGGGGTCATGTGTCTGGGATCGTAAATGTCAGCGCTGTGAAGGGAATATAGGTTGCAGGTGGAGATTGACTGGATTAGAATTTGGTTCCACACTGAGCATGTTGTTTTGAGTTCTAATCTCTACTTCATTATCATGATGCAAGAGTTAAACATACTGCACATCTTGTTGAGCACTAACAGGTTAATGGAAGTAAAGCACCTGGTATGTAGAGATGATTAATTCTGGCCCTGAAATCATGGCACTAGCACTTATAACTTCCAGTATAAATTTTTCACTTGTTTCTTTTTTTTTTCTTCATTCAACAAATGTTACTTTAGGGCTAAGCATATGCTAGACACTCTTTTACGTACCAGGACTGCAGAGAGGAGTAGGTGAGGTCGTTCTTAGAGCCTCCACAGAGGTAAATTACCCTGGCGATGAGAACACGATGCTGGGGTGGAGCAGGGTGAGGAGTCACTAGCTCTGCCTGGTGAGGTGCATGGGGACAGGGGGTACAGAGGGTGACATTTGTACTGATCCTCAGAGAAGGAGGGCATGTCTACTGGGTGACCGAGCAGAGAGCCGGAACTCCAGGCAGAATTTATATCACGGGGCAAGTGCAGGAGGTGCAGAGCGAGATCAGCCGTCCAGCTGCTTTGGGTCCCCTGGTGGTGGCTCCTACGCAGAAGGGGGCACTTGGGCAGGAGATGCAGCTGTACCTTGTTTAAGCAGAAGCCTTAAAATTAGTTAGTTGTTGATATAAAGAACCTTCCTCACATAGTTCAGGCTCACCTAGGAACATATGGTAAATGGAATGTCATTTGGAGAATAAACGCCTTGACTCAAGTTTCAATGCTTCTGTATAACCCCAAACCAGAGCACAGACAGACTTAGGTTAAAAAAACCAAACCAAACCAAACCAAACCAAACCAAACCAAACCAAACCAAACCACAGAACAAAACTCATCATGGTCTTTTTATTTTCTCTGCAGCCTCTAAGAACTGTTGAAATCACAAATTTTCAGTCAGAATAAAACAGTTGACAAGGACAGGTCTTTGGAAAGTGCAATTTGTTGAAAGAAACATTTCCTTGTGGTGAAACCAAGGCAAATAGAAGGAACACTAACTGAAGAGCTGCAGGCCTGTCTCCTGGAGCCCGGCTGTGCCATCCTAGGAAGTCACACCACCTCTCCCGGTGCTGGACATTACTTTCTTACCATCAGACCCTCCTCCCTGGGTTGCTGAGGCTGATGACTTGGGCAGCTCCAAAAGGGGATAGAAAGGAGTGGAGTCCTGAGAGCTCTTATACATGGCCTCTGCTGGCTTTATGACAGAATCTTCGAGCGCTGAGGGCCCCCTCTGCAGAGCGCTTGGCTTCCGCAGCTCGCCGCAGTCTTGGGAATGGGAGTTGTGGAAAAGAGTTGTGGGAGGCAAGAGCAGTTTCATCCATGTGGGCAGCTGCACAGAGGCACAGGAGCCTCCGAGGACTGGGAATTGGCATGCGCAGGAAGAGCTGGAAAAAGGGTGGAAGGCAGAGTGGGTCAGAGCCAAGCAGCTTCAGAAATGTCATTACAAAGAAGGCAGGACTCAGTTCCAGGAGACAGGGGACACCAAGAGCAAAGGAAGAACAGCTCCGACCACTGCCCAGGGCACAGCAGCACCATTGCACAGCCAGGCCCTAGAGAAGGGCCGGGACAGGGGAAACTGGGGATCTATTCGCACATGAGGGCGCTTGAGCTGGCTCCTGTTGTCTTCACGTTCTACCTTGGTCTCCACTGCAGTCTTATGGGCCAGTCTGATAAAGTAGTGGGAAATTACCCGTCTTCCCTGTTGCTTGGTCCCCCCATTCCCTCATTTTCCAGGCCTCGGTGTCACTTCCTGGGAAGGTTTCGCTGAGCATTGGAGCCTGGGTCGGGTGTGCTGTGTGTTTTAATAGCACTGTTAACTCTCCTGGTCAGTAGTCCATGCATGCGGTGTTGATGACCTTACTAAACACCTCTTCTTCCATGGGGGCAGGGGTGATGCTTGGTTTCTGGCTATAGCTCCAGTGCCCAGCACAGTGCCAGGAACCCCACTGGTGCCTAATATCTACATAGCAAATCAGCGAATGAGTGAGTTGATAAAAGCATTAATGGAAGCATCAGGTCTCCTTCCTTCAGGCCAAGAGCCCTGGGTTTATTCCTGTACCTTTCTGATTTGTTGGCAGGAACTCCTAATAGAGCAGACCTTTGACTGCTACCAAAAGAGCTAAGCCCTGCAAACTGGACTTTTGTTCCAAGTAGCTCAGATGTGGCAATTTAGGAGCAAAAGCTGAAAGATGTTAAGCCCATCATTCACAAGGCTTCTTTAGACCTCTGCTACTTAGTGGTTGTGCAATAAGAAAATAATAAGAGCCACAATCTGTACATTGTTACAGGAGAATGACAGTGCTGGACAGGGGATGTGACCCTGCAGTGGGTTCTCTCTACAAGTGTCCTGTCCTGTTTCTCCACCTGTGAAGTCCCAGGGTGAGCAGACCCTGCTGTCCATCTTGCTGGTTTTTATAGAAGCAATAAGCCATGTCTTTTAAATTTACTTTCTCCCACAGAAGCTAATTTAATATTTGGAAAGAATAACAGCCAAGGCCATCCCTGGATGGTTGTTATTTATAAGATCATAAAAAAGACAGATCCAGCTCCTGTTGTTACTAAATTGTCTACAGCAAAGGTACCAAGAGGCACTGAAATATTTGTGTGGCTAAGAATGATTTTGTTGAAAAATCACCCCTAATCATAGGGGTTGGGGTGGGCTGGCCATAGTGGATCTTTGCCTGGCTTGGACATAAGATGTCGTAAGATGTGGCTTCCATAGATGGTGCTTTGCTCCCTTGAGCCTGTCTCTCCCAAGACAATTTGAGTTAAGAATAGACTTTATTGTTAAGATTGAGCTGTATAATAATCTCAAAGAGGCGAAGACAGTAATGATGCTATGGCTGGTGTGCTATCTTTTTTCACCTAAGGGTTATGAAAGTTGAAGTCTGCTTTTCCTAATTGTTACCTGTAGGGTATACTTTTCTGCCTGAGCTGGCATCTCCCTGTCCTGGCTGCTGGAAGTCAGGGTTTGAGAATTCTTGGGGGCCATTGCCCCTCAGAAGGTGACGAGTCTGAGGCAGGAAGAGAAATATGCCCCAGTGAGATGCTACGCTTAAGAAGTTTCTATCTGGCTCATAGCTGATTCACACATTATCCCAGGCAGCAAAATATAGCCACGTCTCAAAATTTGCAGTTGGCGTGCATTATAAAGCCATTGTGAACACTGAGGTAGCAAACATGGAACTATGACTGTGAAGGGACATAACTGGCTGTTTCTTGCAAGCCTCTGATTAAATTTTCATCACCTTGATCCATAGATGACCTTGCTTATGTGTGTTCTGTTTGAAGACACCTTGCTTGATACAGACTGTGGATTCGCTGGTATTGAACTCATGGCTAACAGCACTGTAATTCATGCCCAAATAAAGCTTCTCCATCACAGCAGGCCCATTGCTGCCTGTTTGAGCCGGAAACACTGGTCAGCACTATGCTTGAAGGCCAATAAGCAGCAAAATCACCAATCAAAAGCCCCACGTGTGAAAAATGTGGCACTGAACTGGCCGTAACAAGGACACTTGTCCACAGCATGAATGAGTACCTACATGAGCGGCAGAGCAGCCCTTGGTGCTCACCGAGTCTCACGGATTTTACAGATCTGTGTGTGTCTGCAAATGATCAAAAGCTCTGTTAAGTACTGATTTGGGGTTTTGAATGTATTTCAGCAAATAGGTGAATGCCAGATCTGCAGTCCATGAATAATGAAAGTCAGCTGTAATTGCAGGCACTGCTTACGTGTATAGGCTCCTCTAGTGCGTGTCTCAGCTCTGACCCAGGCCGGGGCTGAGGCAGCTCTGGCCCTGATGGCTCACACTCACTGCAGGTATTCTGGCTCTGGCTTCTGAGGCTCACTCTAGGTCTATGCCTGGGCCTGCAGTTTTTGCTGGAGATCAAACTACATGCTGCAGGCTTCACTGACTGTGGTGAGGGTCTATAGCTGCTGGGCATGGGAGTGGGAAGGCAAGGCCTCTTTCCTGCAGTTGTTCTCGGCCCAGAGCAAAGGCAGCAGGCAAAAGCATGGTGAAAATGCACACCGTAAGCATTATCAATGCTGCTATCCAGGCCAACCCAGTATATTCTGCATATTGCATCCTTTTTGTTCCAATTCCTTGTGGGTCTCTCCCACAGATATTTGCACCAGTGTAAATCAAATATGTTATTATCTTTTCTTGAAACATCGTCTTTGCCTCATTTTTTCTGCTGCATCATTTTCCAATAGTGACTGCATCCTGCGTGCCATACTATTTATTTGCTCATACACCAGCATTCAATCCCCTCCCATGACTCACTGAATCAGAGCAGTGACATCCACCCTTCTTGCTATAGGATAACTACAGGAAGACACTGTAAACACAAAGATGTCAAAAGACCCATAATCAATGAGATGTCCAGATCCATTATTGATAAGGAACATTGTAAATGTGAATCTCAAGAGATGAATAAGATCGTTAATGCTTTACTCTCCCAGTCAAATGCTTGGACCCCTTAATGGATCCTAAATATTTCATGTGACACTACTATGTCCTCTTAACTTCCTGTTATTCTTCTCTATCTGGTCATTTCTATGGTATCTTTAATTTCTGTATGTTTTATAATTTAAAAATAGACTAGAATAGATTAGTATTTCTCCCTATGGGAATGGATTTATACCTTATATTTTATAGTTTACATTTTTGAAAGCTCACTAAATATTTTAAAGGTCTAATTTTAATGGTGGTAGATTACTGTATTATAGGTACTACTGTACACATGTTCTTTCATGGAATTCTTACAGCCGTGGAGGTCAATAGGTGAGTCAATAAAAGATCAGAGAAGTTAAGTAGCCAGCACATAATCACACAGTGGCCTGGTGGTAGAATCCATACCTTTCTGGCTTTCAGATGAGAAAGTGTCACAATTCCTAGAGGAATGACAACTTGAATTTGAGCAGCAGAGTGCTGAAGAACTACTTCGTACTCAGTGAGAATGAAATTTAGCCTAGCAGTTTGACAGTGGGTTATCTGTGCATCACTCGTGGTTTAGCTAGAAAAGAATTGCTAGGATAGGTGCACACACAGACACACACACACACAGAGGTGGGGGAGAGAGTTTTTTATTACAAGGAATTGGTTTAGGTTTTTGAAATGGCTGGATAAGCAAGTGTGCAGTAAGTGAGGAAGGGAGAAAGGGGTGCTGCTGAGAAAGGGGTGAACCCACAACCATAGGACTGGAGCTCTTGTCTATTGGCAAAATTTCTTCTTTCACTTGCAGAAATCTAAGCTCTACTTTTAAGGTCTTCTGATGAGTTCAGCCACCCAACCCCCAGCCAGTCTTCCTTCTATAAGGTGAAGTGATTAGGGGAGTATGGCCTTTACACCTGGGCAATATTGTCATAGAGGCACCTGGATTTGCATTTGATTGAAACTGGAAATGGCCACCAGCTAAGCTGACATATCAAAAATAGTTACAAGTATCAAGCTATGACTATCAGGAGCACCAAGGATGAGTGACTTGCTGGCAGGGGGCCTTTGTCTAGGGAAGTTTGCTAAATTTATATGTAGGGCCATCCCTGGCTGATGGTTGGGGTGGATTTCAACCTGGACTGGTTGTTTCTTGCCTGGGGTGGTATTGCCCAATCCCAAGTGGTAACTGGAAATGCTGGAATATGTTTGATTATCATGATCGATGGATACTGTCATTATTGCCATGCTCCACTGTCACCTAGTGAGGCCGGGGATGCCCTTAGTGTCCTCCAAGGCACTGGACAGCTGCCACAACAGAGTGGTTCTGCTAGATGTCAATGTTGAGTCTGGGAAACCCGGCCTAACCAATAAAGCCAAGTTAGTCTGAGAGCTTCTTGTGTGAACTGTGCTTGATTTACCTTTTTCTTCTTTTTTAGTTGCTGGTTGGAATCCAGAGTTTTGTGCATGTTAGACAAGTGCTCGGCCTCTGAGCTACACCTTCAGTCCCTGAAATATGCTCCAAATGTACGAATTTAATCAATTCTTATAAAACTGAAGGCATGCTTTTAAAACATTTAAAAATTTATTTGAACCAATGAGAAAATAAAGGTAAGGACACTGTCACTCCCTGTGATCATGTTGCTCCTAGGTGGCCAGTCTGGGAGCTGAGCCTCGTTTCTCAGAACTCCAGCCGAGTTTTTCCTGTGTGATCATAGCAGAGGGCAGTGTTTTGGGTGCTCCTGGATAGATCCAGTTTTTCTTTCTCATTTGTAGTTCTCAAGAGTAACTCTAAAATGCTCTGGGAATGCAGGTTCCTAAAATAATACTGTCTAAAGTAGCCTGGCTCCATTCTAGTCCTTTCTAGAAACAAGATGTCCTTCAGGGCTTTAGCTCAGTGGATCCTATGCCCATGAGGTACAAGGATGCAAATGGAACTCAAGTTGAGGGACCCTGGAAAGCAGCTTTCCCTGAAACTTATACTCTTACACCCTTGAGAGCTTTTCTGAGCCTTGAGGCCTGGCTCACCCTCACTGCTAGACTTGTTTTCCCTTGTCTGTAAGAAATAAATGTGATTCATGTAACTTGTTACATGGGACTGTTTGTTCTCTTAGCGCTTAGGCTAATGATAAAGCCCAGCACAGCCCAAGGTATGGTAGATGAGGTGTTTGGAGTTTTCAATTCAGATCAGTACTGTGGCACAAGGAGCTCATTTCCCTGGTGGCTCTTCCTCTGCACATTTTTCCTGGACCCAGGGTGGCTTTGGGCCATTCACAGGCTGACTTGTTCCCTCACAGTTCATGTCTCTGATAAGATGTTGGGGTGAACTCAGGTCTTCCTTCACCTGAACAGGTTGATGGTGGGCATTTAGCCCAGCAGCTGAGAGTGTCAGCTGTGAGGACTGAGGGGACCCAGCGTGGTGGCTGCCCTGAGGCTGATCAAGCTGGCAGATGTCTCTGAAAACCAGTTTCTTCAAGTACAAACTTGAAAACGAACTAGACTTTCTCCTGGTAAGATTTTAGCAAGATTGTGCATGGAAAGAATTTAATGGGGGGTGGATATGACAGGAAGTTCTGGTAAGGGTAGTGGCATGGTGGTGCCTACACAGCATTCTGGGAGGGTAAGGAAGGAGGACTGCAAGCCTGAGTTCACTCGGGGGAATTTAGCTCCTTAGCAGAACACTGTCTTGAGAAAGAAAAGGTGGGGTAGGGAAGTTGGAGACATAGGTCAGTGTGGTGGTCCTGGATTAATCCCACTATGGCCAAGTAAATAAATAAATAAATAAATAAATAAGATTATAGAACATCTAAGCTGGACTCGATTCAATAGCTCTAGACACAAAATTCTAGACAAAAATTTCTTCTGAAAGTTACATTGTGATACTTTTACTGCTTTGGAAAGATTGGGGTGGTGCGATATATAGACTACATTAATGCCTTCCAAGTTTTCCTTAAAATAATTTTAGAGTCAGGTAGGGGTATATGTTAAAAAAAATCTATATGCATAGATAAAATTAAAAAAATATTCTTAAAACAGAGAGGACAATAGCCCCAAGGCCACAAGGCCAACATATATGAAGTACTTGCAACAGTGCTCTGTAAGGGTCAACAACTATCAGGGGCATATGAATGATACTGTGTGTCCTGTCCTCAAGATTAGTGGTGCCTTACGGCCGGGCGTGGTAGCACCCATCTGTAATTCCAGCACTTGGAAGGTTGAGGCAGGAGGATTGCCGTGAGTTCCAGGGCAGCCTGGGCTAGGTAAGTGAGTTCGAGACCAACCTGCCCTACATAAGGAGACCTCCTTATCTCAAGAAACAGACAAAGCAGTGGTGCCATGGTGGGGATACCTTTTTGCTCCACAGTGCATGATCCTTAGGGTTTAGACACGTGGTTTTGAATTCCAGCTATCCTGCAGATTGTTTGGTTCACTTTGGATGTATGACCTAACATCCTTATGACTTGCTTGTCCTATTTGAAAAATCAGGCTGATAAAAGAAGTATTTACACAGAAGTTGTGAAGATAGAATATGATGATACAAGTGATGAGTTTAGCTTAGCAAAAACTGTCATCATTATCACTGTTATGGTTCCCTTACGCTGCCTTACAGTGTTTATTCATTCAGGAAGCACACTGTTTTGATCTATACTTTCTGAGTTCTACCTGCTTGAGTCAGTGTCGGGGATCTTTCCTCTCAAGTAACTCCAGTCATGGCCATGGAGGCTCCATCTCAGACCTCTGTAGAAAGAATTTCTCTTTTCTTCTTTTCATCTCTTTCTTTTCCTTCTGCCTCTTTCTTTCTTTCTTTCTTTCTTTCTTTCTTTCTTTCTTTCTTTCTTTCTCTGTCTCTGTCTCTCTTTCTGTGTGTCTCTCTCTCCCCTTCCTTGTGTTTACAGTGCATGAACAAATTTAATCTCTATGATATCAGTTTTGAGTCTTTGCCAAGATATCTTGGTGAAATAGAGTGCGTATGCCCACCTACTTCTTACAAGTGAGGCCACTGAGGCCACTGAGTGGTGTCAGTTTCCCAAGTGACATATATAGCAGATGGCAGAGCCAGGCAGCAACCCAGGCTCGGTGCTGCTCCACACCAGAGGTGTCGTAGCCTGTTCTCCCAAACTGTTATAGCTTTCTAAGTGAGACCCAGATCTGTCTGCTGATCTCTTGGCTGTGAGTTTCCCCAAAAGCTCCCAGTTGGGTTGGGAAGAGGGAAGAAGACAGAAAGCCCCTTCCTCGCCTTCTGCAGACTTGATTCATTCCTGATGTTCTGCTGTTTCTTGTCCAGTTTGGGGAGCCAAGAAAAGCTGGCTTGACCAGCAGCAGCTGAGCCCCAACAGGATTAGTAGACCCTGGGGTTCACCTTCATTATGAATCTGCAAAAGAGATTGGCATTAACTTCTTTGGCATGGCTTCTTGAAACCCCCTGGAATAAAAGATGGGGCATCGTTCTCTTGATTTGTTTTCCAGACTGTTGAGTCAAAGGCAGGAAATGAAATGAGCCTGAAAATATGCTGTTTGGAGGAGCCCCAGGGTTTTGGAATGTTGATAATGCCAAGGCCAGAACTGTTCTCTCCCGTGGAGCCAGGCTCTGTGCATCACGAGATAAGAAGGACAGATAATCTCATCTGGACTCAGCAGCATCTCTGTGGCCCTGGGCTTGATTTGCCAGAAGTACCGTGGCTTTGTTCAAGAGAAACACCTCGGTATCTATAGTGAAACAGTAAAATAATTCACATTAATGAACTCTTTATAATGAGCCAACAGTTGGCTTTGGCGAGTACATAGTAGCATGTGAAATCAGGAAGAAGATGGACTTCAAAACAGGAAGGAAGACTTCTAGCTTGTTGTGAAGGGAGCTCATTACAATCATTCCACTCGTGAGTACATTTGAAGGTAGGGCGTTAACAGTTTCGAGGGCCTGTTATGTGCTGAGATTCTTTTATAGCATTAGTGTATTATTTTATGAAATTTTCATCTTGAAAGTAACTCATGTACATGATTAAAGAAACATTAAAGTTAGGTTAGCCTGACCTGGATCGGCGAAAGCCCTGGCTGAAGGTGAGAGAAACCTGGAGCGGACAGAAAGGGGACTGATGAATAGCAATTATGGTCTTGCATTTAGCTACACCAGTAGGCTGTAGCTTGTCCAGCCTCCCACTGATTCTCTTCTTTCAAGATGTTTCAGTTTCTCTTCTCAAGAATTAGTTTTAAGATTGAGCCAACTTACTGTGAGGCATGGTTCGTCGTCATGGTGCAAGGAGTGCACTGTGCCGGGAATTGCTGGCACTACCACCAGCTCTCTTGGGTCCTTTTGCCAGTTCAGGGCTACCAGCCTGAGTGCCAGAGGCCAGCGCTGGTGTGTGTGTCAACAGCAAAACCCCCAGTCTGCCTAAGAATCTGGTGGACTGGAATTTCCAGGGAACTATACTCCTTCTCCCTGGAAGGGACAATCCCTAAATAATGGTAAACGTGTGTGGTGTGTGAACACCCATTTCCCTTCCCGCTGGCTGAGATCATTCTGAGATCTGTTTTTCAACCAGTTTCCAGGGGCACCAAGCTCTTGGAACTTACATTAGTAACTGGTTTAAACCCAACTCTTTGCTGGCCTCTTTTCCTCCCTTGGATCCTATTTCTCCTGTCATATTCATGTTCCTTCGACTAGCCATGGCCTGCTCTCTTCAGTCTATAATTTAAAGCAGGGATCCCTGCTCTGGGGCTAAATCCAGCCTGCTGCCTTTTTTGTTAGTAAAGTTCTACTAGAACACAACTGTGTCAATTTCTTCATTACTGTCAGTGGCTTCTTTTCCATGTAAGGACAGAGTTCATTGACCCCATGACTGTATGGTATGGTGAGCTGAACATATTTATGATCTGACCTTACACAGAAAAAGGTTTCTAACTCCCGACTTAGGGTGTGTTTCTGGGGCAGGAGGACCCAAAATAAAATACCAACAGCTCTAGGTTATGATGGGGGAAGAAGGCTGAAGGTTATTGAGGTTTGGAGGGTGGAGTTTTATCTAGATTTCCTTCTAAAGGAAATCACTGTTCCAGATGCTTGACAATATATGCACCCTAACCCAACTTTTGGTTTATCTTTAGTATGATAATTATTCGGGAGAGTCCTTTTAAGGTACCACCTGATCTCTGTAGCCTTCCTACTCACTGAGGCACCTTCTCCCCATTTGTTTTCACAGTATTCTGCTGCCACCTTTGCTACAGGTCTCATTGAAATTGCTTGTTTGCCTCTTGGATTCTGTCACTGACTGTGAGCTTCTCAAGGACAGGGATGAGGCCTCACCCTCTGCTAACTTCACTTCATTGGGGAGGCATAGAGTTTCAAATAGTGGCTCAATCAAAGCCCTTGAAATTGGATGAAGCTATGACCTACCCATACCCACCAGTTTTCTTCTTGGAAACCCATGCTGAATGCACAGAAAGCCGACAGGGCTGGAGGGGATCCAGTAGCGTGGACTCCTAGTTCCCTGCCACCCTCCCCAAGCTAGTTGGCTCACATGTGCTTGAACTTGATCCTATGACCTTAGATTCATTATCTTTGTTTACAGCCCTCTGAGCCAATTAATTTGATACAGATGGCTCTTGGAAGCCAGTGAGTGTGGGCTTTGGATCAGCCATTGTCCAGATTGTAAACTCCTTTCCAGCTGATTCTAATTATCCCTATCCTGACTTATTGGTATGTGTGAGGCAGTCCAGGTCACCCTCTAAAAAGAGAGACTGTCTTGGCTCCGGGAGGTCAGGTTTCCAGTCTTTTTCCAAACTAAGTTTAGTTTCCAAACTTAGATGATCATCCAAAGATTTAAGTACGTACTTTCCAGAAGGGCAACTTTTCAAATTCATCTTGAATTCCCTTGAAATGTGTTAAGTAATGCGTTCAGTTTCCACTGATGGATGAAACACTGATGCCATTATCATAATGTAGTGCCTTATTTTTTGGATGAAAATTATATTGGGCTTTTGACATGAGGAGCAAAGCAGCAAATTTCAATAAACTACAAGAGAAATCAGTTATAATTCAATAGAAAGAGAGGCCCCATGATAAAATAATAACACCAATACAAAAAACTGCCCCCTACTAAGTTTCTCATCAGGACCTGGGACTCAGAGTGGGTAATATTTTGATTGCATTGATGGGCTGGCAGATCAAATCTTGACTCCACTGAGGAGCAAACATCCATCATGTTGGCCATATCTGATGGAGCCAAATCACAAGTTGATTTGATGCTTGCTGTGTAAAATTTATCATCCTTCCAAGCACAGTCCTACATTCTGAACACTGCTACCCCTAGGACCACACAAAGGCTTCTGGATGGCCTTGGAGCTCAGAGCTTCCCTGTCTCTTGGGCCAGCACCCACAGTCTGCACTGGATGAGAATGAGTCGCATCCTCCAGAGGGTGCTCAACAGTGGATACCCAGGTAGCTTCAGTGTCTAGGTGTGTCAATCAGTGCCAACAGTGAAGATTTCAGATTTTCCTTGTGAGACTTCCTCCTCACATAAAAATACATTTCACCTTGCTTAGCTCAGTTGGGAAGGGGAAGAAAACTGGATTCCAGCTACCAGGTCCTGAGGTACAGTCTTTAACCTAGAACTCAGTGCCTGAGGGGCAAAGGGATGGAGTCTGGTGTGTGGAGTTCTATCTCTCTCTATGTGGGGTGTGTTTGTATGTACACATATTTATCTGTGTATGCTATGTATGTGTGTATGTATATGTATTGTGTATATGTATGACAGTCTTAGGAACAGGTTTTTATGGGTGCATAGGACCCATACATACACATACATGTAAACACATGCATGCATACATAAGCAGATAAATACAATAGGCACATACATGAATACACAAAGTATATACACATATTTCCCTACCTTCACACTTAGCATGCACAATACATACATATACATGTATACCTATATATGCACACATATACAGAATACATACACACAACTCATTGATCTACACAATAACATGTATACACAAAATGTAGAAGACATACATATGTATATACACGTATATGTTGCACTCAGGTGTATGCACACATGCGCATAACACACACACACACACACACACATATATATATATATATATATATATATATATATATATATATATACATGTACTGCATATGCATCTAAACATACATGCATATATACATTTATATCTTTACTTGACATAGGAAACTCTGGGTATGGTTTTCTTTCTTCATTTTATTCCTTGTGCTTCCACAAGACAAGATATGCTTATTCCTCCAAACCCTCATACACTTTTGTCCAGTGTGGTAAGGATTCATATGAAGATGCCCTCTTTTCTAGGTGTTTTGATCTCTGTTTTCTTGGCTTGGTTTAGAAATACTCACATTTGTCCAAGTCTCTTTTGGCCCCTTGACTCCTTAGTAGCATCAAACTTGCTACGGGTCTCTCCTCCTGTAGGAGCCACACCCAGCACATAGAGACCCCCTCTTAAGGCTGCCCTTTGAAATACATCACCTTCACTAGAAGAAAAAGAAGAGCACTGAATCCTGTTTTATATTTTCAGCCACATTTGGTGCCAGCTTTTTCAGATGGTCTATTTACATTTCCAAGCTTGTCAGAGCATTTTTAGTTCAATAAATGGGGAAGAAAATGATTTTTAAAAAATAAAGAAAAGTCGGATCTTGGCCTGCCAGCTGATTTTCCCGGGGGAACTGGCGCTGGGCTGTCTGATGGCTCTGCACTCACTTCCTTTGCTAATTAGCTTGCTAATCCAAGCAGAGCATCATCCTCCCCGACCCCAGCCCCAGTTTCCTCATCAATATAAGTCAGGAACTTGATTGCTAAAGTTTCTCTGTGTTTTATAAAATAATAAAATAGATTGACTCTTCAGTGATTCAAACTTGAATTCAGATTGACTTTTTGGTAGCAGCAGTTTTGACACGCAGAGCTTGCTTCCCTCCAAGACTCGTGGGCAATTTCTGCAGAGAGAGCCTTTCAGTCACTACATGAGCACTGCTGTCCCTTAAGCAGGGCAGCTATGAATTCACAGTTGCCACACATGTTGGGTCATTTCCTATCAGGCTATTTCTCCCTTTACTTCAGGACACAGGGCTGCCCATGGTGTACATTCACTGGCTCTTTCAGGTCACTGCTGTCAATGCTATAATTATCTGCATTAATTTTTCTGTTGAAAAATTAGACATGCACTTGGAATATGTCTGTCTCTATTGAAAATTGGGATGCAGAACTGGAGGACGAAAGAGAAGAACTGTTTTGTTGCAGACTGACCCAGGTTTGAATTGTGGCTCTGTAATTTTTCAGCTGTGAGATCTCAGGCAAGTCACCTAGTTTCCCTTAGCCTGCAGACATGATGTGAAGTGGCAGTGCTGTGAAATTCATTGCAGCTCATAATCAAAGCAAAACTGCCAGCCCTAGGAACAAGGCCTTGACAATCAAAGGAGAATGTGTATGTACATCATCTGCCATCATCATGAGATGTTAGTTTGCTTTCTGATTTGCCTTAATAACTCACTAGAAGCCTAACAGCTTCTTGCATATCTAAAATTTGAGAAATATTTGACATCTCTTCAGCATGTGCTAACTCTTCCAGTTATATGTTTGTTGCCTGGCAGGAAGTTCATAGCTGCATAAAAAAATCTAATTGTTATAGATATTCTTCTTTTTTGGTACATATGCCTCTACTTCTAATTTCTATTAGATTTATCATATCAAGTTTTTATTGTTATATTGTTTTTTAACTTTTAAAGAGAATTTCAAATGATCCAAACAAATGTAAGAATACAAAGGTGAGTAGAACATATGGTAAATGTTTAATAAAAAAATTATTCTAGTAAAAACACAGTGCTGTGAATCAACTCAAAATACACACTCTCCCCCCCCTCAACTTTCTGAAGCAGTTCTGGGAGTCCTTTCATGAATGTCTTTACAAAGTGTGATAAAAATATGGTGCATGTTGCTATCATGTGCTATCTAACAGAAAAAGCAACCTTGTAAAAATACTGTGGTGAGTCCTCATCTATCTTATTGGCTGTATCTGGCACTGTGAGTGCCAAAGTGAGACTTTGCTTTAAGGCAAAAGCTGCAGGGCACCATGTTCCAGAATGGTGGCAGCATAAAAAGTTTGTTCCTCAGAATTGGATTCTGAGTGCCTAATGATCCAGGCACTTGACCTGTGCAGCCAAGAGAGAGGGATACCTGGCTACTCTACCAATGATATCAGACCTTGGCATCACTCACATGGTGCTGGTTTTAGCTACATGCAGAATGCCTGGGTTCTGAGGTTAAAAAGTCTTCCATTCTGATTTCGTAAGGCCTGGGAGACCAGGCAGTATGCCCCTGAGAGTTCACTGTGTGAAGATATGATTGTGAAACCAAAGGTGCAGTGGAGACCCCAAAAGTTTGGAAAAACCATAAGTGGATAATCTAAGGAAACCTGCAAGGAGAGAGCAAAGTGGGCCTAAGAAAGCAGCTGTGGATACTACAACCACCAGAAGTGCTGTAAGAGTGGAGTCACACAGGCCCTTTGGAGTTTTCACAGTTTGCTACAGATAATTTCATCTGCTGGACATACAACTATGATACTTAGTATTTGCCCTGCTGGGTTTTGGACTTGGTTTGGTCCAAATCCTTTGTGTGCTCCTGTTTGTAACTTTTGGAATGAAAATATTTACCTCATGCCATTGAATCCTGGAAGTGTCTAACTTTGTTTTCGTTTATACATGGGCTTGCACCTAAGAGTTTGTCTTGTATCTCAGAGAAAACTTGGTACCTATACTTTTCAGCAGAGCTGAAACTCCTAGGACTTTGGCAACTTTTAGTGATGGACTAAATGCCTTTTACAAAGGGATGTGCATGAGGCTCTGGGGGGCCAGAGACAAAATGTTATGTTTTTAGTGTAACATAATGTTGACAGACTTGATACTGGTTCTTAAGAATTATTAAGCCTGTGTTATACTGTTCAAGTTGCAAGGTGATAAGAATAAGCATGTGTTTGTATCTGGAAAGCGGTTTAAAGAAATGTTTGGTTGCCAAGTTGACAAGGGGTGGATTGTTATGGTTGATACATTGTGTCAACTTGAGAAGTTGGGAGCCAGAGTCTTTGTGAACATCCTCATCCTGTGCAAGAAGAGAGCAAGGAGATTTTGTGAGTGCTACATCCGCCCTGGGGTGAGGGGCGTGGCCTGTGTACATTATAAGGGAAGAAAAAAGGCTTACTCTTTCTCCCGCTTTTTGCTCTGGCTACTTTTGCTGTCTTCCACTGCCTTGAAGTGTTGCCCCTGTGCCGTGCACCCTGCCTTGAGCCAGCTGATTGTGAACTGCAACTGCCACAAGCTGTGAGCTAAATGAACATTTCTTTCCTTAATTTTGGGTGTCTGGTATTTTGTGTCAGCAACAAGAGAAAAGTAACCAAGACAGGGAGACTTCTTGTTCTTCCCCAAAGTCAATGTGACCATGAGAGGTAAATGCTTTTAATAAATTCAGGACATTGGGGCAGTCATGAAGACACAAAAGAGGACCTTCAGAACTGTTTTAGAAAAAGGTTAGAATGGTGGGGTAAACATGTTTGAAGTAAGGAGAGTATTTTGATGAGTATTAATAACAATATGTTTTTTATTGTAATAAAGGTTTTATAATATTTAACATTCATACCGCATAACTAGTGTCAATATAATGCTCATCTGTGTTCACTAATTGTTAGTATTTGGTGCATTAAAAACTCTTCTATTCTTTTTGTTATTTTTACGTTATTTTAGATGAAGGTGCAGATTCCATACCCCTTTACCTTTAAATACCTCAGCATTCATGTTCTAAGTCTAAGGACTTCTTGTACCAACCTGATATAGTAATAAAATTCTGGAAATTTGAAACTAATATAACACACCTTTGCTCCTTTCAGCCCAGATTATATTTCACTTTTTATTCCAATAATATCACTCAGCATTTTTCTCAATCTTGCATCCAACCATGCCCACACATGTGCCTCTGGCTCAGTCTCCTTCCTCCTCATTTGTAGTCCATGGTAGTGGTGAGTTGGCTTCTTCCGGAAGCACATGCTGAGGCAGGAATTTGGAAGCAGGTAGATATTGGGGACCATGCTGCTTCTGCTTTGTCCTCACCAACCACCAGTCTTGGGGAACAGAGGCATCATGGCTACCCTAAAGAGGCCATGTGTAGATGCCCTGGTCAACAGCCCAGTCCGGCTGCCAGTCACCAGGCAGCACCAACTGTCACCAACAAGTGACTCGTTGTAGATGCTGCTGCAGTGCAGTCAAACCTTAAAGATGGCTGATGCTCGAATTTGACTGCAGCCACATGAGCAGCTGCAAGAAAGTACAGCCCAGAGAAGTGTATCTTAATTCCTCATCCCTAAAATCATGATAAAAAGGGGAAAAACCCAGACATATGGTGTCATTGCCATGCAGCAATAGTAACTGGAGCAAAGTCCATGGATGACTTAGGCCTGAATTAGTTGGTATTTAGGATGCTTACTGCCAGCTATCTCTTTACCATGTGCATACTACTATCAGCTCCTCTTGCTGGCTGCATCCTTCTTACTGCCAGCTTCTTTCTGTTAGTTCTTCTAGCACTGCTTCTGCTTATCCACTGTTTCTCCAGAGAAAAAGCCCTCTGACCTAGAAGCAAAACAAAAAGAAAAAAGAGAAAGGACAAAATAAGAATTTTTTCTTTATTAATCTCTAATAAATAGCCTAGTATCATAATGTCAGTTTCATATCATGAAATGACATTTTTGTCCTTTCTTTTGCTAAACACTAATTGTAGATCTGCTTTAGAAAACATAAAAGAGCCTACATACAATTTGCTTTGTCACATCAAATTTATGCCTTTTTCTCCATTGAAAGAAGTTGTTCTTCAATGGCACTTTCAGTGTGTAACTACTGTAAGAGAGCCTGCTTCTTCTATGTCTTTGGGGTCCCCACTGTGTCCTCTGACCTAGGATGCCACGGCTGCCTGCCACCAGCATGCTGCCATTTTTTATAATATGTGGCTGGCTTTTTCTAGCTAGGACCAGCCCGTGGAAGTGACTTAAGTTATGCTATCTTCGTAAAGTAGGCAGGAGGGTGTGTGAAGGTAATGAGAGAAGGCAGAACTCTAAGAATCTTTCAGGCACATGAATTAAAATAATAAATCTGCCCTAAAACAGCCATATCCATAGCCCTAAAATAGCCAGTGGTCTAGAATCATTAAAGAACCTCAAGGCAAGTGTAGACATCAGTGAGCAAAGGAACTTGTATATTATTTGGAGCAAATGAGTATCAGTTTCATCTTCTAGGATACTCACCCACACAAAAGTCAGAATCTCAGAGGGGAGAATTTTGGGTCTCATGGTTGGGTAAGCATGTGGTCCACCTTGCGCTAGGAGCCAGGGCGGAGCAGTTAGGAAGGAGTATCAGGCATTTTTCTTGGCCACAACGAATTTTCCATATATTTGGGGAGACAACGTATACACTGATGTGCTGTATTTCTCTCCATTCTCCTCCTCCTCCTTTCTCCCGCCACTGCCAACCTCCCGCTCCACCCTCGACGGTTAAGACTTCAAGCTGAGAAGCCGGCTGACCCTGGATGAATTGCTCATCCTCCCTGCACCCCAGTTTCTCCCAAGTTCTCCAGAGTGGGAATGAGAACGGTGCTTCAGTGCTAATACAGGTCTGCCCTACTCACTTAAGCACCCCTTACCTTATGGTAGATGGATGGGAGGATTAAATGAGAGTCCTGATGTTCCTTGCCTGGTGTGTGACTGCCATGGAGTCAGTGTCTCATCCGGATTCATCCTCTGCCTCCTCCTGCTTTGCTTTTCCCTCTGTGTAGTGATTAGGCATGTAGCT
Organism: Hydrochoerus hydrochaeris; assembly: GCA_004027455.1. NCBI lineage: Eukaryota > Metazoa > Chordata > Mammalia > Rodentia > Hydrochaeridae > Hydrochoerus > Hydrochoerus hydrochaeris. The sequence continues at coordinate 221,132 of PVLA01001362.1, read as the reverse complement.
GCTAAAGCAGAGAGCCCAGCTCAAGGTCGGCCTCCACCCCGTACTACCAGTGTGGCCCACAGCAAGTTCTTCACCTGTCTGTGCCTCCAGTGTCACATGGGGTGAGGGCTGGCTACACCTCAGTGCCTTCTCCTGTGTGGAATAACCATCATAGGTTCTGGGCCTCAGCATTAATCCTAGCATTCTTCTCCTCTCATCATTCAAGTAACAACTAACAATTATCGTTCATGTTTCCTGTTTTATTGTTGTTCTGAGTACAGAATGCAGGCTCCTCGGAAGAGTGCTGAAGGAGTCACCTTGGGCATTCTTCCTCAGTTAGACTGTGGGAATGCTCACCGCGTCTCTTTTTATGGCCCTGGGGAAGGGAGGATGGTCAGAATGAGGTGTGGCAGAGCGGCCATTCTGTCACTTGGTATTAACTTTGGCTTAAGCACCATCAAATCCTCTCTTATTTTCTAGGGAAAGTCAGGCTGGGAAGACGGTTGCATCTATACAAAAGCAGCCCTGTGCTTTGCAGCTTCAGGTTCAGGTCGCACATTCGGTCCCTACATCCCATCATTTCTATGCTGACACCCCACTTCTGCCCGCGGCGGGGCAGAGTCTAGGAAGACAGCATGCTGTGGGCAGATGAAAGCACAAAGCCTTTACTCATCCGCTGTATCAAATGTCTGCAGTTTCTCACTCAGCAGCTGTCCAGGGAAAATGCAAGGGGAAGGACAATAAATACTACATGTTGCCATTTTGACTTCCTTATAACCAGGTTAGAAGTGGGAAAAAGAAAAAGCGAGACTAATTTTATTAATGTTTTAATCTAACATGTCAGAAATATTAAGTCAATTTATAATCAATATAAAAATTACTGAGATATTTTACAGTCAGGCTTTCACGCTGAGTCTTTGAAACAGGTGTATATTCTGCATACACAGCAAATCCCAACAGAGGTCAGTGACTTTTCAAATGCTCAGGAGGCAGCTGTGACTTACAGCTGCTTTACTAGAGGGAACAGTTTGGGAGCTGGTGAAGGGACAGGTTCTAGTCCTGACTCCACTATCTGGTAGCTGGTTTCCCATGACTGCTGCTTAATGGCCCAGAGACTCAGTGTCTTCATTTGTATACTGAGAAAAACCTTTCTCAAGCATTAGGAAGCTTGGACTTGGTGAACCAACAGGCACAGGACTTAGAAAACAGAAGGTGTTTAGTAAGTCCTCATTCCTTTCCCCTTTTGCTCTCCTGTCTACTTCACTGGAGTGAGTTTTCATTGATTCCAGTTTCACAAAGATGTCCTGGGGCAGAGAGACTATGGGTAACGATGTGTTTACTGTCAACTCATTTTCTGATCATGTGTCTTTGACCTTACAATTGTGCTGGCATAACAAAGCAAGTTACAAAGATGCCAACAAAGAAACAATTTCATATGTTTTGCATACATCTCTCCCACAAATCCCTGGCTGCTATGTCTTCATGCAGGCTGCTGCCATTTCTTGCTTGGATTACAGTGGTAACCTTCTAGCTACTCTTGGGCCTCAGTTCTTGCCTCTATACCCCACTCTTAGAGTGCCACCCAAGCCCTGCTTGTGACCTTTAAGGCCACAGTCTATGAGCAGGATCTGCCCCTCTCTCTCCCTCTCACCACTCGGTGTGTGAATGGACTTCCTCCAGGGTAGCTAGTGGCTTCCACCCAGTGGCCTTGGCCTTGCTGCTTTTCCCCCCAGATCTTTGCAAGGCTGTCTCTTTATTTATCACTTCATCCTTAGCAACACTTTTGCTGCTACTGAGAGGCCTCACTGACCGATTTACACTTTTTATAGTTTGATATTCCCTCACTCATCTGTCCGACTTTTTTTATCTGCTTCTCTCTCCCCACTAGAATTTAAGCCTCAGGAGTGAATAGCATGGGAGACAGATTTTGGTCACACTGAGACATTTAGTACACGAGTATTGAGCAGAAAAATTAAGCAAAGATCTGACAAAAAAAAAAAAACGGAAGTAAAGACACAAGCATGTCACTCAGTCTGTTTCTAATGTTTGTCTAGGTTTGTGGGCATGTGGGGTCCACAGGGTGGGACAGGTTTGTACTGACTCCAGTCCACCAACCGGGCATGTCTCACAGACATTGTGTCTGGGGACCACCTGAGCCCCCAACTCCCATCAGCAGCACCCCCCCACCCCGGCTGTTTTGTTATTTCTGCCCATGGGATTTTCCCTCCAACACACTTGCGCCTCCTCCTTCCCATCTCTTTGTTTTCCTGGGTCGCAGTCACCGCCACCATGTCGCCTTCCCACGTCTCTGCTATTGTCGTGCTCCCTGGTGGCCAGGTTAAGCTCAGTGTGGGCTGGTGCCCTGGCTCCTTTTCACCCACTCCGAGCTGTGGATCCTTCTCTGATCTTGGCACCCGGTTAATCACAGGCAGCTTAGTGAGTGACCTCGCCCAGTACCCTTTCCTTTCCCCAGCTGCTTGGATGTCTGGATGGTGAATATTATGCCTCTGTACTTCTGTTAGGATGATGGTGATCTCATCTCTGTGACATAAGTGCCAAGTAGGATGTCTGACATTAGTCACAATGCTCCAAACATGAGTAACACATGGAGTTTTTTGATGTCCAGGGTTGTTTTTTGGGACAGATGTAGTTGATTAATGTCTTGCAACTTCTGAGCAATGGACAGACTATCTTATTTCCAACTACGTTTTCTGTCTGGAATCACTATGCCTGAAATGTTTCCATTTGTGATGGATTCTTGTGAAACTAAATTTTCTTCTAGTGTTTCTATTAAGACAAAATATATTAGTGATAAGAGCACATCTTCAATCTCCCAAACATTTGTGTGACTTGAAGGCGTGCATGGAACTTAAGCTCTGAGTTGTGGGACCTCATGGGAGGAGGACTGGGAGGTGGGGAGGAAAGGGTCTCTGAAGTGTGTTTCCCTTCATTTCCAATTTTGTCAGAGCCTGACTCCATGTATAGCTCTTTTAGCACTTCTCACTACCAACCTGTCTTCCATATGGCCTTGGAATTACTTGTAAGGCAGCCCACATGTTATTCTTGATAAAAGAGTCTTCTCATTCAAAGTAAATGAGAGCATGAATTTTCAACATATCTGTTTGAAACTCTACAAATTTTTAAGTGAAATTAAACTTTCTTGACAGAAGGCACACCCAAGCATTTTAAAGCTCCGAAAGCCTGTCTCATCAGCAGACTGTGCTCTGATGGGGTGTTCACCTCTGTGTGGGCACTGCTGTGGGTACTGGGAGGCCGTGGTGAGGCCATGGTGAGGCCATGGTGGGGGTGACAGGGTCTTCATGCACTGGAACTTACCATCCCAGACACAAGCTGAATTCCTGAGAGAATGATTCTTTAATCAGGGCCCCAAAGAGTGTAAAATTTCCTTGGATGAGGCTTCTGGAATTTGGTACCTAATGAATCTAAGACATTCTGTTGTTCCCCCTGAAGACTGAATGGATCATCTGTTGTTGGTCATGGTGGAGGTCCCAAGGTCCATGCAGCATGAGGTCAGGCTGGTGCAACGATCAATGCAATGATGCAATGGATGTTGAGATTAGAAATGTCTGACACTCTGTGTGAGGCTTGTGCAGTGGTCTTTGGTGAGTTCAGACTCAATGCCTCTTCCTTTTTCTCCACTTGCCAAGTCAGACTAAATGTCATGCAGAATCTTATCTCTCTAGCTCCAATACCTTGTACAAGTTCCTCCATTTCTTCTGTCACTCCCATAATTTAGGTCACCATTGTGTCTCACCTTGAAGCCGTCTCTTAGCCGATTTTTCCTCTTTGTCTTTCTGTAATTTGTTTTCTGTCTTGTCATCAAAACCAACCTTATGTGATGGAAAATAGACTTTACAAAGTGCTGTTCTTCAGCATTCCTATGCTTATGACCTTCAAAGGCTCCATGCTCATTATACGATACACTACCACATGTTTACTGACTGAGATGGATGCATATTTGTTTTCTCACAGTTCATGTGAGCCAGGAATCTGGGCTCAGTTCACCAGGGGTCCTTTGCTTCAGGGTCTCTCACAGGACTATAGTCAGGTTGACCGGAACAGGAAGTTTAAGTGGAAACTACAGAAGGATGGAAATCCGGTTCCCTAAAATCACTGCCAGCATTCAGCTCTTGGAGCACTGGTTAACTGAGCGACTCTGTTCCTTGCTGTCAGCTGGAAGACGCCTTGGGCGTTTGCTTCTCTTGTTTTTTGCCATACCCATGACATCGTACTTGAACAAAGTCAACAAGCAAGACAGCTTAGTAGCTGAAGGCAAGTCACCGGTTTAAGGTTTGAAAGTGACAGCCCCTCACTGTCGCTGTATCCTGCCTGTGGGGGAAAAAGACTTGGGGCTCACCCACAATCAGAAGCAGCAAAAGAGGCAATTGCCAAGTGGTGGGGATCATGAGGCTCACATTATGCTCCGTCCAGCTAATGTCTCTCAGTGACCACACAATGGAACAATCATCCCCAGCTCAGCAAGGGAGCTTAGTGGTTAAGGGTCACAGAGACTTTGGCATCAGAGTCCTGACTGCAAGACATTCTAAGTGACTTTGGGAAGGTCTCTGTGTGTTATCTGAAAATTGAGATAGTAACAGTACCCACATTACAAAGTTGTAGTAATTATGTACAGGGGCTTTGTGGTCTAAGTATACCCCCAGCATTAAGTTCAAACTTAACTGCCAATGTGGGGATATTAACAGGCGGGGCTGTCAGGAATCATGATGGAGGGGTTCCTTGGATGGGGTTAGGGATGTTATCAAAGGGCTGATGGGCAAATTTTGTCCTTTTATCTCTTCTGTGTGAGGACACTGTGTTCATTCCTTTTTCTTTTCTGATTTGTGTCGCATGAGATATATACTACAAGGCACCATCTTGGAAAATGAGGAGCCCTCATGAGACATCTAGTTAGGTGATGCCTTATTCTTGGGTTTTCCACCCAGCAGAGCATAAGTGGGCTTCTGTCCTTTAGAACTTACCCAGTCTAAAGGACCTTGCTATCCTAGCATGAACAGAGGAAGCTAAGGGGAATTTTAAATTTTTTCATGTAATAGCTAATCAGGAACCCAATGATGTTAAGAATTATTTTTATTGGTTTACACATTGAACTCTCAACACTGTATGCTGCTGTTTACCATCTAGCCTTGGATGTGTTATGTGTTCTCTGCCACAACCTGCTCCTTTGAGCTCCAGGCCTGATATGTCACAGGGAATTTCCTGTGATTCGCAAGGATCTTTTGTGTGGTCTTGTCTTTGCTCCTTCCTTCCACACCAAAGAGACTTCCCTGCTTCTTCCAGGACTTAACCATAGCATCATGTCTTATGAATATTTTTATGTCTTCAGGATGGGTGAATGTCTGTGGCCCACTTGTGTACCAGCCCTGGCTTGTCCCGTAGCATCTTCTACTTTGAGGTCAGTATGTATGTCTTCTCTACTAGAGCAGATTCTGTGTCTTTCCTTTTGCATTCTGAACAACTTTCAAAATGTTCGGCATCTAGTAGGTGCTCAGATTGTGGTTCAGGAAAGAATAAAAGTACGATCAGTCCATTTTTATATATAATACTGGTGAGCTAGGAAGGACAGATAATACACTTGAAACTTGGAGATGTGAGATGATTTTACCAATGCCACATGGATAATAAATGGCAGCACAACTGCAAATCCAGCATTGCCTGCTCTACTCCTTTTGAGGAGAAGCTCCTCTGAGGAGGAGTGACTTATAATATCTCTCTAAATCTCTTATGTGAGCAAGAGAAAATTTGCAAAGCAAAAGAACTCTCAAAAAACTCAAGGTCTGCTGTTTAATCGGTCCGTGTTGCCTGGATAGCTGAAGTAACACGTGGATGACTGATGTCCTATAAACTTTCCATCTGCTCTATTCTGGGAGGTTTTGGTGGGGTCTGTCTGGTGGGACAGACATAACTCATACAAATGATTAGTCTTTCTGCTTAATGGCTCAGTTACTCCATGGCTCTTCTGTTGAATGGAAATCAATTATAATCTCGGGATTGGGGGAAAAAGAAACCATTTAAGTAACTTCTTGCAAGGTCCACAAGCAAAAAAGCAGAAACTCATGAGAGACTTCCAAAAAAACCTAATTAATAAAGCTCTTTAGTCAATTCAAGAAAGTAGTGATTTCCTGAATGCCTCAGCTAATAAAAGCAATTTCACAGTTTTTAGAACATGGTGAGGCTTTTTCCCCTTGTTAAATATCATTGATTTTTAAATGTCAGCTTATTGAAATTTTTCTTTGAGCTGATTTCCTTATTTCTGTAAGTATCATGTGGCTGGCTTCTTTAATAGAGCTCCATAAAAACAGACAGAAAATTAAAACATATTTCATAATCCCTAGTAAGTCAAATTGTCGTTATTTGTTATTCCAACCATCTAGTCTCAATATTGGTATATGTCCATTACTTTTGAATGGACATCATTCCAATTTTGGTATAATTTTATATTGATACTTTCAGAATTCAGGTTTTTGAGGATAATTTGATAATAGATCCAGTCATAGCATGTCAACATATTCAGTGGCTCAATATATTATATGATAAAGATTTTGAACCCTTAACCAGTATGCATGGTTCTTCTCTCTAGCATGGGAAATGATGGATGTAGAAGCCAATGTTAGTCACAATGTAAAAGCAATACACCATAATGGTAAAAATCATCATCATCATCATCATCATCATCACCACAATTTGTTGAGCTACAGTGGGAACACTGTGCCTTAGTTGCATTACTGTATTTAATCCTCATGCCAATTTATTAAAACGGTTCTAGCATTATTAGCATTTATACAGATGAGGAAAGTCATCTCTAAAGTCACTTGCTTCATAAGTAGCAAATTAGGAGCTGGAGGGCTGAAAGCCTCAGTGCTTGTCACCTCAACCATTGACCATTGTTAAGTTCCTTCATTGGCTTATGTCACCAGCATGGACCTATTGGTCACTCGCTCTGTGACAGGCTTACTGTGGGCAGGGCAGCATCACCATGTCTGTTTCTGTCTGGAGCTGTCCCTTCCTGTCACTCCCTTAGGACAACTGGTTGGCAGAAGCCTTGTACAGCAGTTTACTACCTGCCTCATGCCTTCCCCTTGGCAGAAAGATCTGGAGAGAAAGGGAGGGACGCTGAATACTGGGGAGGTTGAGGGTCCCTAAAAAACTAGGGATTTTAGCATGATTTCAATTTAAAGACATTCTCAGTGAAAGAAGCAAGCAGACAGTAACAACTTAGATTGGCAAACTGAACACTCATTATGTGCAGTGCTTCAGATAGGCAGGTGGGAGCTGTGTAATCTTGGGGACCCCAATTTCTTGTCCCTTAGGATCTCAGTTTCCTTATCTTTCCAGTGGGTTTATTCTCAGATCTATTTTAAAGTGCTAATGTGAGGAATTAAGGTACATTCTTAATACAGAGCAGCAAAAATCCTTAAGTCTCCCTTTTCTGTTTTAGAGGACAGCAGATTAGTGGGACAAATCCATCTTGTCCCCATTGTAAGTAAAATTTTATTATATTGTAGCTATACCTATTCATTACTTCTTATCTGTGTCTTTTCACTACAATAACTGAGTTGAAATCTGTGGCAAAGATAATATTGTCTGCAAAGTCAAAAATATATATTATCTAGCTCCTTACAAAAAGTTGGCCAATCTCTGCTCTATTTAGTCAAGTTTTGTTGATCAATTTATCGACAGCTGAATCCTCATAAGTCAGTGACACAGAATTACATCTTTGGAGACTAGCTATTCTGAGCTTGTTTTACTGAGTCAGTTGACTTTACGGACTTTTAAGTGAAGACATGATATTCCGTTCATCATTAGTGCTTTGGCTGGGCAAAGATCTGGGTGGAACTCTGGTCTATTGGCAAAACAAGAGGGATTTTGACACAGAAAGACCTGAGTTAAAAATTCCAGCCAGGCATTGCTCGATTCAAGCTTCCAAGATGCAGCTAAATAAAGAACCCTTGGAAGGTTGAATTAAACAATGCAGGCATCTTCCATGAACTTTCCAGTCATTGCAGTGCTCAAGAATGGGCAATCAGGGAACAGGAGTTGCTATTCAGGTCAGTGTGTAGACGAGAGGAAGAAAATATATTTGGTTTCAAGTCCACTTTTGTCATTTTTATAGATTTAGCAAGACTTTTGCTTCTGTGGGCTGAATGGTGAGCTGCAAAGTCATAATAAAACTATTCCCTAAAGATTCTGGTTTTGCTGATTCATTCATTCAGTGTACGGTGTGTACTTGGCACTTTGCTAAGTGTCAGAAAAACAACGGACTAGGAATCCACAGCCTTTATATTCAAGGGTGAGAAACACATAAAAGAGACATTTTCAATGAGGAATTAAAAGTCTGTGCCATGGGATCTTGAAATACAGAGGAGCCTAGAAAGACCTCACATCTGGAGGAAGAACATGTTAGGGTTAGCAGTGAGTCCCAGCAGAAAAGACAGGAGGGTTCCTGTTTTAGCTACTTTTCTAATTGCTGAGACAAAACACCAGACACCCAAAGTTAAAGGAAGAAAGGTTTAATTGGCTCACAGGCTGCAAAGGTTTCAGTTAATAGTCAGCTGGCTCCAAGGCAGGGTGGTGCGACAGAGGGGCATTTCCAAGGAGAAGCAGTTCATGGTGGGCACACAGCAGTAAAGCAGCAAAGCAGTGAGGGGGTGAGGAAGCAAGCGACAAGCAAAAAGTGACAAATGGAAACCCTCTTCCTGTCCCTTCTATCCTATTCAGGGTAACCACACTTAGGGTGGCCTGGAGGGGGGCAGCCTTATTCCTAGCATTGCACCATGAATCAACCCCAGCACCACACGCCCTACGCCCTGCACCTCTCTAAACCCGTATCTGTGAATGCATGACATTTTGGAAGGACGTCTAGATACAAGCCATAGCAAGTCCCCGCGGACTAAAAGATGCAACACCAAAAAGAAGCCTTTGAAAAGTGAGGAGAAACCTTCAACAAGAGGGAACGTATGTGTGAAAGCATGTAATTATACCTTTATGTCAAGATTTGGAAAGGGAGAGATGTCTCCAGTTTAAAAGACATCTTCCTCAGCCTGAAATGTTTCAGTTTGCCCAATTTATATAACAAGGCATGTTACACAATATATCCAAAACATGCATTAATTGAAAAGGTTAATGTTAAGAAGGATTAATTTCTTCTTTCCTAGCAACACGGACCTAATTAAATCTTCCCAGAAGCAGATGGACAATTCTGCCCTCCAAATCAGGATATTTACGTAAATATCACGGAGCTAATTGATACTTGGCTGAATCAAAAGAAGGTAAACAACTCACTTTTATGGTGTCAACAGGCATGAGTTTGGTTTACTGCATTAATGACTTCCTAGAATGAGCTATTATCCAGCGTGAAAGAGATTCTGGGACCTAATTTATTTTCCTGATTATTAGAGTCACATGGAAAATGATCTGTTTACAGGAAGTATGTATGCCACAAATGTGGAGGACAGGAACTTTGAGAAAGGTCCTGTGGGTCCAGAGGTAAGACCCAAGGAGTTGTGGTCCTTCATGGGTGCCCGGTGACTTAAGAAGGTGAATGTTAAATTCTGGGACCTGTGTCGTTAGATGATGACTGTAGTTGAGGCAACTTGAATGTGGGAAAGAGTCAGGCCTGAGATTATAGAGATCTAAGTAAAACATCTGGCTTCTTCTCCATGAATTGTTTGATCTGGGTCACAATATTCCACATATTGATCGCCTTGTAGTATGTAGGGGCAGGAATCTGGGCACAGCTTTGCTGGAGACCTCTCTCCTTCAGGGTATTCAGTCACGTTGCTGCAATCAAGTTGGCTAGAGGTGGGGTCTCAAGGTGTCTGACACAAGACCCAATTAAAGTTCACTAAAATCATCTCATAAATAGAAGCAGTCCCCACCTTACTGATGTTCAGTACTGTAGATTGGGTATTCAATGAGAAAGTAGACAGGAAGAACATAGGGAAATAGAAAGGACTGTATAAATGAGAGTTATTATTATTTTGGTGTTTCGTGACAGAGTCTCACTCTGTAGTCCAGGCTGACCTTGAACTTACTATGTGGCCCAGGCAGGCCTTGGATGCACAGCAATTCTCCTGCCTCAGTCTTCTGAGTGCTAGGATTATAGCCATGTGCCACCACGCCTGGCTGGGGAGTTATTATTATTATTATCAATGTTATGGGACTATTGATTTAGTTTTCTTTTTCTTGCCTGCCTCTATCTCTCCCTTCCTTCCTTCCTTCCTTCCTTCCTTCCTTCCTTCCTTCCTTCCTTCCTTCCTTCCTACCTTCCTTTTTTTGCACTGGAGATTGAACTCAGGAACTTTTCACTGATTTACTTTCCCTGTTCTTTTTAAATTTTGAGACAAGGTTGTGCTAGGTCAGTAAGCTGTCCGTTTCGGGCTGTAGCTTGCTGTCTGGCATCAGCGTCTCAGAGTGATGGGATTTCAGTGTGGATTACCACACCTGGCTTGGTGTTAGCAGTTCATTGCATCTTTTTCTTCTCCAGACCCTACCTGCCTGCCAATAAAGTGATCGCTTCTCTCCCAGCCTTCCTGGCCATGTGTAGATCCTCAAATAGGCTATTTTTCTTCTTCAGGCATCCTAGAATTTTCTTTTCTCTGTCTTTTGCATGACAGCCTCTTTTGTGATGTCTCACGACACATCTGAGATGTTACCCTTCAGAAAGCTCTTCTCCCTTCAGTCTAAGTAGCTGTCTTTCCTTATTTCTGCTCCATGATTGCATCTTGGTAGATTTTCCTATACTTTTACACCATTTTCCTTATCTCTTTGTCTCTAGTTCCTTATTTCTTTGCTTCTTGGTTAGTGTCTGTCCCTTCCAGTGGTCTATAAATCTGTGAGACCAAGGCTGCTCCTGTTTTATTCACCAGGATTTGCTCAGCACTCAGCATTATGTCTGCACTAATGTGGCCCCAGGGAGAATTAGATGAAAAAGCAGATGGATGAGTAGCATTTTCTTAATTATTAAAGAGTATTAATATACAGGAACATTATTATTCATATTCTACCTATAGCTCACACCGGAAAGATTTTCAGAGCTCTGCGTGTCCCATTTCTAGGGTTATTAGAACAACCAAAGGAGGGACTAAGTCAGCCCATGCTGTGTGGAACTTAATAGTTTCCTTCCTCAGGCTCCAGCAGCCTGGAAACCCTGCAGTGCACGCTGAGCTGCAGGCCTTTTTCATTCCGTGCCTCTTGGCATTTGGCACTGTTAGTGCATGGTGAGCGGTGCTGACTCCATAGCTGGCACCTCCTTGGACCCTGCAGCTGAGCCTGGGCCTGGCTGTGTAGGGCTGGTGTTGGGCCATGGGCTTTGGCTTGAGTGACTGTTTCTTGGCATCTCACTGGAAAAGTTCTAGACTGTTCTGCACCCTTCACTATTCTCTGTAGTCGCACTGCTCTGTGGTGGAGCTGAGGAGACCCTGCCAACTGGCAGTGACTCTGTTGAGTCTTAAGCAGGACCCTTCTGGTGTCACCTGTTAAATTTGCCCTCATTCCTCTCATGGCAACCGGGGGATATCTGATTGCTGAGTTTGAAAGAATAGTCTGAATTTTTCAGATTTTAGAGAAAATTGATGTGGCAGCTGCCCCCCCCAACTGCATTTATTTTTTTTTAATTTAAAATTTTTTTTTATTTAAGAGAAAAGACATAGAAAACAAAAATAAAAATCAAAACAAACAACCACAACAAATCCAAAACAATAACAATATAGGCTTTCAAAACAAGATGGTAGAAAATTAACAGTGATTGTTATATTGCATATTATCTTCAAAATGTTTACTTAGATTACCAGATATAGATGTGCAAAATTGATCTAATCATATAAGTATTAATGGTTCTTTTCCAAGAACAAATAGAATTAGTATCTTTGCTATCTTATGCATATGTGTGCAAATTTATGTCTTTTTCCTTTTCCTTCTTTCCTCCTTTCCCTTATCCCAGTTACTTTCTCCCCTTTCAGCTGTTTCTTATCCCCACACAATATTTATTGTAGATTTTAGACCTTATATGCTCTTTCAGTTTCTTACACTAGGGACAATATAGTATTTTCACATGTGAGTTTGATATATTTCACTTAGGAGTATGGACTCAAATTGCATCCATTTACTGATAAAAGCCTTGATGTAATCTTTCTTTATGGCTGAGTAGTACTCCATTGTATAAAAATACTACATCTTTTTTATTCATTCTTCAGTTGATGGGCATTTGGATTGTTTCCAAGATTTGGCTATTACAAATTGTGTTGCTATAAATATGGGTGCACATGTATTTTCAATTCTTCTGGAAAAATGCCCAGAAGCAGGAGAGCTGGGTCAAATGGAACCTCTAATCCTAGCTTTTTGAGGAACCGCCATACTGATTTCCACAGTGACTGCACCAGCCCGCAGTCCATCCAACAATGAAAAGGAGATCCTTTTTCCCCACAGCCCCTCCAGCATTTATTACTGGTAGTTTTCTTTATCCTGGCCATTCTTTCTGGAGTGAGATGGAATCTCAGTGTTGTTTTAATTTTCACTTCTCTAATGACCAATGATGTTGAATATTTTTTCATTTATTTATTTGCCATTTTTTAATTTCTTCATTTGAGAAGTATGTATTCATTTCAGATGCCAATTTTTGGACTGGGTCTTTGAATTTTGGGGGCCCAATTTTTAAAAATTCTTTATATGTTCTAGATAGAAGTCCTTAGTCTGAGGGGCAGATAGCTAAAATTCTTTCCCATTCTGTGGGTTTTCTTTTCACTCTGTTGGTGATTTCTTTTGAAGTATATAAACTTTTTAATAAGAAGAGACCCCAGTTGTTGATTCTGGGAAGTATTTCCCATGCAGTTTGTATTTTGTTCATGAACTCTGTGCCTACCCCTATGTTTTCAAGATTCCTACCTAACTTGTCGTCCAATAGATCTAGTGTTTCTGTTTTAATATTTAAATATTTGATCCATTTTGGCTTTAGTTTAGTGCATGGTTGTAAACATGGATCTAGTTTCAGTTTTTGGTATGTGGAAAGCCAGTTTTTCTAGCATCGTTTATTATAGAGGCTATTCTTCTTTCAGTGAACATGTTTGGCCTCTTTGTTAAAGATAAGGTGGCTGAGTGTGTTTGTAGTTGCAGTTGTATCTTCTAATCTGTTCCATTGATCTTCAGGTCTATTTTTATTCCAGCATCATGCTGACTTTATCACCACAGCTTTGTAGTATAACATCAGGTTGGGAATCGTGATACCTCCTAACTTTCCCTTGTTGCCTAGAATAGCTTTTGCTATTGTAGGTCTATTCTAGTTGAGATGAATTTTAGGAATGATTTCTCTAGATCTGTGAGGTATGATAATGGTGTTTTGACTGGAATTGGATTAAATCTGTATAACAATTTTAGGAGAATAGCCATTTTCACAATGTTTGTTTTCCCTATCCATGAACAAGGAATGCCTTTCTACTTTCTGAAATCCCCTTTGGTTTCTTTTTTCAGAGTACTGTAATTTTCCCTGAATAGATCATTTACTTCCTTTGTTAGATTGATTCCTAAGTATTTTATTTTTTTGGATACTGTTGTGAAGAGTGTGATTTCCCTTATTTCTCTCTCAGTGAGTTTATTGTTAGTGTATAGGAATGCTATTGATTTTTGAGTGTTGACTTGTACTCAGCTACATTACTGAATTTGTTTGTTATATCTAGAAGTCTTTCAATGGAGTTTTGTGGGTCTTCTATGTAGAATATCATGTCATCTACAAATAACTATGACATCTTCCTTTCCTTTCCTTATTCTTTTTATTTCTATCTCTTGTCTAATTGCTCTAGCTAATGTTTCCAGAACTATGTTGAATAGGAGTGGTAATAATGGGCATCCTTATCTTGTTCCTGATTTTAAGTTGAAAGTTTTCAGTTTTTGTCCATTTAGTAAGATGTTAGCTGTTGGTTTGTCATATGTGACTTTTATCAGATTGAGGTAAAGACCACCTGTTCCAATTTTCTGTAAAATTTTTATCATAAATGAGTGTTGGATTTTGTCAAAAGCTTTTTTTGCATCTATTGAGATGGTCATGTGATTCTTACCTTTGGTTCTGTTGATATGGTGTATTATGCTTATTGATTTGTGTATATTGAACCACTCCTGCATTCCTGGGATGAATCCCTTTTGATACTTGTGTATAATGTTCTTCATGATTTGCTGCATTCTATTTGCCAGTATTTTATTGAAGATTTTTGCATCTGTGTTCATTAGGGAGATTGGCCTGTGATTTTCTTTTTTGGTTGAGTCTTTCTCTGGTTTTGGTGTTAGGGTAATACTTGCTTCCAGGAATGAGTTAGGGAGACTTGCTTCTCTTTCAATCCAGTCACAGTTACTCACTGTGACTCAGGCATCATCTATGAATATTCTCTTTCTCAGGGTGTTTTCCTCCATTTTATAATTCATTGCCAGAATCTTAGGAGCTTGTTGATGTGACCCACTAGGTAACAGGGAGGAATGTGGGTTAGAGCTCACTGCAGGTTTATGATATGACAGCACTGAAAGACAGCGGCGGCCAAGAGAGAGACCAGAGCTTTAAATAGTTACTGAAAATGCGGCAGCTTCCAAGGGCTTTACAATTTTAGATGTTAAAGAGACCAGAGAACAAAGTGATCTCCCATAGGGGCATTGGGTTCCCTTGTTTACCAAAATATCAGACAACTACAACCCTTTGTCCCATAGGTCCCCTCTCTGGAAGCTCCTTCCCTTCTTTCTCTGTTTCAGTGTGTAATCTTCTTTGGAAGCACAGAGCTGATGCCACCTCCTTCAGGAAGACATTTTAGTGAAAATTACCAAACAGCATTGTAACACTGCTTTGCCATTGGCTTCATGTCTTTAAATGCACACACAAGCACACACACATGCTTTCTTGAGGGAAAAAACCTTTCATAGGAATCACAGTAAACACATACGAACAAGAATCATTGTTTGCCATTTAGTGTGCATCTCTGATGTGTGCAGTATACTCGCAAGTTTTTTATGTGCATTATTTGATTTAGTCTCTCCATCTGCACTTCCTATTTTTAATCTCATTTTAGAGTAGGAGAGACTGAAACCTAGAAAGGTTAAACCACTCACTCACATTCATGTAACACAGCTTTTTGTACTTGGGTATTTCTAGTGCTGCCAGCATTTGCTGTAGGATTCTCTTCTAAAGCTGAGAAGTCATGTAGGTAGAGATAGCTCATGGCTGCTATGGCCAGCGAGGCCTTTACAGCCTGACCTCCAAGGGGAGCCACAGCTGCTCCTTCCTTAATGCCACACTTCTCTTCCTGTGATGCGCTGGCTCAGACATGAGGCACATGGCATCTTATGATATTACTTCAGGGTCAGGCTGATTTTCTGGGGAGCACAGGGGACTCCATCTTGCAGAATCTGAGGATTTCCTCATACTTAGGCCCATGTTCTCCAGTTTTTGATCTTCATCTGATCAAACCTCCACTAACCCACAATCATCTTAGCCACAAACACTCCCTATCAGCAGCATGCTGAATGCCTCTTGAAGCCTCAGTGGTCTGTTTCCTTTCTAAAACTCCTTCCCATTAGATCCTGGATCCAGCAGGAGTGAGCCCAAACCCTCTGCAGGTGGCAGGACTTGCCCTTCAAACTGACTGCACGTGCCAGGTCAACAGTCAAAAACTCTTGGCAAGACAAATGGGAGTTTTCCTAGTGGTCCTTTTGGCACTAAAAGTGACATCCACTGGCACCTCTGGGGATTCTGTAAAATCCCCAGACTCCTTCTCACCCCCTTCTCCCTCACCCTCCACATACCTGGAGTTTTATGTGGTGTGATAAAAATATCTAAATATATGGTGAGTGCTACTGCTGAGTGATATCCAACAGAAAGCCAGACTTGTAAAAAAAACCTTACAGTTGTCCTCATCCACCGTCTTCACTGGGTCTGGCACCATGAGACTTCTGGTTCTTCTCCAAAGTCAAAAGAGTCATGAAAGGTAAACACTTTGAATTGATTCAGGACCTTGAGGCAGTGACGTGAAGAAGGACTTTCAGAACCGCTTCACCTTCAGAAAATAGCAAGAATAACAGGCTAAGAGTGTGTTCAAAGTGAAGGGCAGGTATTTCAAGGGGGATTAAAGGGAATGTGCCTTCTATTGTAATGATTTTTTAAAAAAATGTGAACAATAATTTTTTGTTCACCCCTTGTATACTCTGAGGGGGTCTGATTTGAACTGTGGCAGCTGAATGAATCTTATTCCCCTCTTCATTCTTTCTTTCCGGTGGGCTGTGCAGGCACAGTGATTAAGAGCACACACTAGGAGGGAAGATGTTTTGGGCTTAAATATCTCAGTTTCCTTATGGATAGAATAAACGTAAAATAGCATTGTTTGTACAGATGTACAAGCACACTTAGGAAATGCCAGTCATGTGGTATTTAACCAGCGAGTGTACATTACTATTTCTGTCTTTAAGGAGCGTGTGTAGGGTGACCTGGCTGGTCAGAGTCACCCTGTATTTCCGCAGAGCCATCTGCTATGCCCTGAGAACTCTTCCCAACAATTCAGCCAGTACAGTATCTTCTGTTTCTCTAAAACTCCCCTCATGGAGGCCGGATATGCTGCCCCCAGGTGGGACCCCATTTTAAAGTGGAATCAATGATCTCCTGAAGCAGCCAAGTGGATCTGCTAAATAGACTAGAGCTGTCTAGCATCCAGTCGAGGTAAGATTGCTGTGTTCCTATGAACACAGTTCACCACCCCTGTTCTTTTTTTCTGCAAGCACTTATCTCTCAAATTTTCTGTCAGTTTTCTGTGTGTATTTCTGAATAACTCTGAGAATACTGAGAATATTTTACAATTGACTTTCTTTGCCTCTGTGCTGCCTGAATCTGTTGCAAAAACACTTTGTTCTTCCATTTTTAATGTGCAGAAGAAATTGGGCAGAATCCTGATAAGTGCTACCCTTGGTTTGGTGCTTTTGTGTCTATATGAGGCCACTAGGTTGGTGTCCAGTCTGGGTAATGGGCATGCGAGAAGTCTGCATTCCCAGGTTACAGATGGGAAAATGTGTCTCAGGAAGGATAAATATCTCTCCAATATCAGGTAACTAGTAGTGGAGATGAGAACAAGTGCACCACAGGGCTCAAGAGTGTTGTACTGTTAGGAGTTCTCAGGCTGGTGACTTTGCATCCCAAATCTCATTGGCCTTATTGTTGAACTAAGATCCAATGATATACTCTTCATGGTGCTATTGTACCTATTATTGCTATTGGTTTATACGAACAAACCATGATTTGACACTTAGGCGCATTTCCTCTTTCACTCCTCATAAAGATTATATTATTACTTCCAGTTTGCAGATAGGGAAGAAAAGACCTTGAGAGGTTGGGTAGCTTGCTCAAGGTCATGCAATGAGAAAGTGATGGAGATGAAGTACAGATGCAAAGAGACTGTGGGGCTGTCACTCCTGAGTGCTGAGTCATCTAGGGAATTACTTCTCCCTTGCAGCGTGGAATGAGATCATGCACAGGAGATTCCAGTCTAATTCCTGGCGTCTGGCAGCTGTTCAGGCAATCTGCAGAAGCTCTCCCAGCCCTCTGCAGTCCTCAACTGCTGCTGCCTCCTCTCCATCTTCCTTAAGCTCTCATTGCACACTTGTGTCTTCCTTGGATGTCTGATAGCATTTCCAACACAATGCATCTATACCAGTTCTATTGATTTTTTACTACAGATTGGCTAACCACTCTCCACCCTTCCTTGCTTTAATAAATGGTACCATCTTCCACCAAGTAGTTCGCACCACAAACCATTAAGATCAATTTGTTCTATCTTGTAGAAGCCAGTATTCTCCATTAGGAAGTGCTATTCATTTTACCACAGAGTACATCCCCAATCCTGTTACCCCCTTACTGTGTTCATTATTATTATTATTTTTTTGTCTTTTTGAGACAGGGTCTCACTATGCAGTTCAGGATGACCTTGGGCTCACTTTGTAGCCCAGGCTGGTCTCGAACTTGCAACGATCCGCCTGCCTCAGCCTCCCAAGTGCTGGGATTACAGGTGTGTGCCACCACGCCCGGCTCACTGTGTTCACTAGTACAACCCCTCTGAGGCTATCTCATTTCTTACCTCGATAAAAGCAGTCATGCTCACTGACTTCTCTTTCTGCAGCCTACTTTCTCAGCAGCCCATTTAGACCATGGGAGCAACCAGGTCATCTTTCTTCAGTGTCTTTCTGATGTACAGAAAATATCAGCACTTTCCTTAAAATCCTTTAGTGTTTATACCACATGTAGAATAAAATCTGAAGGCCACACCCCTTGGCAGCTGCCTAGTCCTAGCACCTCCTCATGCTCATATCCTACCTTGCTCTCTCCCTGAACATGCCAAGCTCATTTGAGTCTTGGAGGCTTTGCGAGAGCTTCCCTTCCTGTCTGGACAGTTCTTTCTCCAAATCTGGTGACTCAACAGCACCATCTTAGATGCTGAGGCTCTGGCTTTGGTCTTAATCAATGCTTTACCTGCAGGACTTAGAATAGTGCTTGGTAGAGGAGAGATTCCCAAGAGATACTTCCCGTCTGCATGAAATAGAAGAAATGTGAATTCAGAGGTTATCACATTTGCATTCCTAGTGCATGGTCTCTGGCACATAGTAGGCTCATGCTGCATGGCTTGTTTCTAATGAATGGATAATGTGTTTGTGAGATTTGGAATAGCAGACTGACAACTTGGCTAAAGAAGCCACGGTATTTCTTTGGTATTTTCCACTATTTTTTTTTTTTTTTGGCACGGACTCTATGTTAGAGAAGACAAATACCTCTTTGCTTATAACTTTCTATTTAAGAATGGGCTTTTCTCATTTTCTGCTCTGTGCCTGCCAGTCTGAAACCAGTGGCAAGCAGGGGTGGGTGAAGTAGAAACAGGGTTGCTCTTCTTTCTGTGAAGGGGGAACCAGTCACTCTGGCTAATGCTGCCATTCCTGGCTGTAGCTCAATAATTGAACCCTCAGCCAAACAGATGGACAATCATACTGGTGAAATGAAGATATTCATGTAAACATCGCAGCATACATTGATGCGCAGCTGAACTAAAAGAAAGGAAACAAGACGGTACATAATATTAACAGCTGGGAAGATAATTTACTGCATTAACGACTTCTCCTGGCAAGCTGCTGTCGGGAGGACAGAGATCCAGGATCGAATTCATTTTCTTGATCAGTGAAGCTGAATGCAGAGGTGACACCTGGTACATGAAGCCTGATGAATCATACAACTCATAAATCACTTGGCCCTGATAGAAAAATCCCACAGTGCTTACATGGGCACTGTTCCCTTGGATGGCAGCTTTCCAGCGGGATTGGAGTAGTTTTGCTCTCACTCATCATGCTTTTTGCAGGCCTACTGTGTGTCATTTTGCTAGATGCTGAGACTATAAATAAAATTCACTATTCTGTGGCTGTAGGTCTACCAGGATGGAAATGCCCAGTGCAGAATTTTAGGGATACTGCTACCATAAAAATGTCCATGGTGGGATTACAAGGAGAAAGAAGGTGGACAGATTGTGCATTGCACTGAGAATCGTGGGGGCTTCCTAAAGAAGGTGACTCAAACATTAGCAAGAGTTCAACATGAGGATGGGGGCTGAAGAACTCTGAGTAGTGGAATAATAACGGTTGTTGAATGAAAGGGGTGCACCCAGAGATGAGACCATGGAAGGATCCGGAGCATGGGTATGTGACAGCATAACAGTCAAGAAGAATCAGACCCTTCTACAGGTCTTGTGTGATTGAAATCCAGTTTTCAATTAAGAAAAACAACTCTGGAGTGCATGTAAGAGACATATTTCAGGAAAAAAGAAAAAAGAAGAGGAAAGGAGGAGTGATAATTAAAAGATAACTTAGGCACTGAGCTCTGAAACTCAGGCGATAACTGATGAATGACAGAGGGGACTGTAGGGAAGATGGGCAGGGTGGGTGTGAGGCAGGCACCGCGCAGCATCAGTGGACAAGGTCGCTGTTGAATCTAATAGCATTTGTCAAGGCTAATTGAAGCCCACTAGCCTTCATATTGAAGGAGAAGCCGGAGGAATGCTTGTTTCCTGAGTTACACAGAAAATATACTTGTGAGTGTATGCTTCTTTCTGCCCAGTCTCTCAGAAGGCACCTCAGATTATTTGTTCTGGGTTTGATGGGTTTCTATCCTGGGTTGTTCTGAAACCCTGGAACTGCCTCCTCTGTCTATTTATAGATCGGTGGGAGCACCTTCCTTTCTGCCTCCTTCAGATTTTAAATACTCTCCGTTATTGTTTCTAACACTGAAGAAAATACAAAGTTTTGGGTCCTCCTTGACCTACTACTCTTTTCCTAGTCCCCATTTGCAATCTTCTCTGAATCCTGAAATTTCTACTTAGTATTTTTCTAAGATGGCTATAACAAAATACCATAAACCAAGTGCCTTGAAACGATAGAGGTTTATTCTCTCACAGTACTGCAAGTTAGAAGTCTAAGTCAAGATGAATCCAAGGCCTTTGTCTTCCTGAAAAAGTTCCTCATTTTTCTCTTAGGTTTCCAGAGGCTGCTGGCAATTCATGGTATTCTTTAGACCATAAAATACATCATTGTGAACTCTGCGACCATTGCCTCATGACCTTCTTCTGTGTCTCTGTGCCCAAATTTTTGTTCTCTAAGGACACCAGTCATTGGGCTGGAGATAGTCATAAACAGTTATAACTGTGTCATAAATTGATTGCATCTTCAAGCATCCTTGTCTAAATAAAGTCATATGCACTCATATTGGGGATCAGCACTTGAATTTATTTATTTGGGAGATACCTTTAGACCTCTGTCTTGGTTCCAGCTTTCACTATCTCTCGCCTGGACAAATGCAATGCCCACCAGCTACCCTCCTTGACCCAGTACCATTCTGTGCTCCAGTTCACCTGCCACTCTGCTACTGGGGGAACATACCAAAATGCAAAATTTGTCCAGTTACATCTTACTTAAAATCCTACAGTGCTGTTTAAACACTTGAAGATAAGGCACTTGCTTATATCACCCATACTAACCTTTCCATATTTATTTCTCCAATTTTGTGTTCTAGAAAAGATAAAATACACTTTCACTGACACCAGACTCTTTGTGCCTCTGAGGCTTTGCTCTTCTTGTTTTCTTTTAAATGGTTATTTTATCTCATCTCCTTAACAGTGTCTTTTCATCTGACGCATTTTAGATCAAGCACTGAGTCCATTGTATACAAGGTGATCCTGCCTCACTCTACAGGTGGAGCAAATCCCACTATTTTGTGTTCCTATTGTTCTCAGCAGGAACTTATCGTAGCCCTTGCTACATATATTGCATCATAGTCATCTTTTTCATTTGACTGTCTCACTTTTTGAATTCCTAGTGCCTAGATAATACAGTTTTTTAATGAACATTCATCATGTGAATGCATGAATACATGTATGAATGAATATAAGAGGTTTAGTGTCTCCTGTATCTCCTTGAAAATTATTCTGGGAAGCCCCATGCTGTACCCCTAGCATATGTCTGGGCTCAGGTTAGAGCAGAGACTGAGAAACACTTGTGTACTGGGGTTTCTGTGGTTCTGTGCTAGAGAGACTGGTGATTGGCTTCTTAAGAAGTCAGGCAAAGTTCCACTTATTAAACATACTTTGGTAAAATAACACCACCTCCTTGAGTCTCATGGTACTTCTGAAATAGTAAATCCAGGAAAAGTCTTAGTCATATTTTAGGATGAGTAGTAAGTGTTGTGGTTCCCTTTTTACTATCTCCTGACTGGTGAGGAACTAGGTGCCAGATAGGGACCTGGTCTGGGTCGGGCAGAGTTTACAACATGGAAGACCTTGACTACAGTGCACAGGGAAGTGAGTGCATTGGCTGCATATTGATGCTACTGATTTTGATAAATAAAGTGATTATCAAAATCATAGCCTTATTTTCTAGGAGAAAACTCTTCTTTTTTCTATTAGATTTCTATTTATGTATTCATTCACTTTTAAATTTTTTATTTTAAAAACAAAAACATATAAGAACAATAAAGATTATGTTGGAACTTTGGGCGCTGGGAGAACAGGCGGCCTACTGGCCTCCCTGGTAAGCAGCTGGGGCCCTGCTGGTGCGCGGGCTAAGAATCAGACATTGATCCATCCCCCCCACCTTAGCAAGTCGGCACCAGCGGTCTGAGTATCTTTTTGGAGGATGAATGTATGCAGCATGGCAAGTAAGGGGGATTTCCTTCTACCATCTCTTTGAAGGCAAATATTTTTTATCACTGTTTTGCTCAGTTTTGATTAATGGTACTGCTTTATTCAATATTCTGTTTTTAAAAGTTCGATATTTCCTTCCATTTTCCTCTACCTGATTGAAAGAACAGCTAATGTGAACAAAATGGGCTCTACTATTGAGCCCATTACTCGTATCCTGGTGACCTGCTCTGAGGTTTTGTGGTAGTTTTACTGCACTGCAGTCGCATGGGTTTATTCTGTCTTGTTCTGCTTCATTTTGCTACCTTCAAAAAAAAAAAGTAGATAAGAAAGTAACAAAATACCTCCAAAAATCTCCCAACTCCACCAAAGCTGATCCATGGATGAAGAGAAACTCAAAAACAAGGCAACAGAATTATATAAGGTGATTAACAGTATATAGCAACAACAAAACAAGTCAGTAAGGTACTGAGCAACCTGAAACACGATATAAATAAACAGATAATGGACTTAAAAAGTAAAAAGAAGAAAAGAAAGTGCTCTAGAGGATATGGCTGCATGTATGTTTAAGTGTGTAGGATTGATAACCATGTTGCTAAGTTGTTACTGGATCATTGAACTTCTTTGCAGTCTCACTGTTTGAATGTCCACTTTGTATGCTTTAATTTTGTAACTTTAACAACTAGGTCTAAGAAGA
>PVLA01001362.1:89986-198136 GCA_004027455.1 Hydrochoerus hydrochaeris | reverse complement strand
CCTTTTTTTTCTGAAATTCTGTATTGTTTCTACCACTTTTTCTGTTTTGCTTTTTTTCTCTTTAAATTAAAAAAAAGAACAATGCAAAACTTCAAAAAAGTAAGAATTAGCACTAGTTAATATATTTCATATTAATTTCTTAAAACAAGTAAATGCTACTTCATTCATTTAGTATTGCTTAACATGAACGCAGGACTATATATATATATATATATATATATATATTTCCCCAAGAATTGTTTTGCACAGGAAAGAATACATACTGGTTTGAGTGACAGTAGGAAGAGAATATAGTATATTTCCATAAAGTCCATTGTATCTGATATTCATTCTTTTTATCCTATTCTTCCTTATTTCATCTACTTGTTCTTTATTTCATTATAAAACAATTGTTTGTTGAAGATGACAAATCAAAAATATTTGTATCCCAAAGTTCCATGCAAGGAGCTAAGAAGCAAGAAGAGAGACAAACAAGAAATGGGGACCTGCTGTAAGGACATCCTAGAGCAAGGGAATGCTAAATGAGGAGAGAGACGCTGCAGCAGATAGTGCTTGTTATTTCTCAAGGTAATGTTCATGGCCACCTGTCTGCACATCACCTCAGCTAGTTATGATGCAGTCAGATGCCCCCGTGTGAGTCCTGACGTACTGAATCAGAATCCCTAAGGCACGGGCCTAAGGCATATACATTTTTAACAGTCTTTCTCAATATTCTGGTGCTCAGCTACGCATGCGCTCACTTGCTCTAGCCACATCATGGAGTGCTGTCTTCGTGGAGATCATTATAAACTTCAGCACAGCTCCAGCGAGGTGTAGGATATTAACACACAGTGCTAAATGGGAGAAGATTTAACAAATGGTGTCAAATGGAAGAGCAGCAAGCAAGCAGGGGCATTTCCCAGCTCGGGATGCATTTTGGTGTCCTATGTCTTTGTCCATCAGATTGGTTCTTGCTCTTATTCTGTTTATATTGGGATGTGATTTCATTTTATAATGATCTCCCTAAGTTATACGGTTCTTATGGAAATCAGCCAGGTGGCCGGGTATACAGATTCTCTTAATAATACGCGCATAGGAGGTGCTACGTGTCTCACTGAGGTTAAAACTGACTGGAGCAGCCGCTACGGTCTCTTTTTAGTCTAATTTTAATAAAATCCCTTTTTTATTTTGAAATTGTATTTTATTCAGCTTTAGAATACTTGATACCTTATTTAATTCAATATTTCTCCTGACAAAGAATGGCTGATATTTGCGTTTCAGTTTAGGTAACCAGGGGCATGTGCAGTGCTCCTAATGACAGCCTCCAATCTGCTAAGTTACATTTTATGCTTTAACATTTTTTCATCTTTCTCCTTTTAATTTTTACTCTTTCAGGCCCGTGTTTGTAATACGTTATGGTTATAGTCATCGTGGGCAGTTAGTACATGTACCTATGCATCTTAATTCCTTTTATGTCTCTTTCCCTCCCCTCCCTTCTGCCTCCCTCCATCTCATTTGCAAAAGATCCGTCTCTTTGTTTTCTGTTATCTGTCTTTTATTTTCCTTTTTAACTTATTAATATTTTGTATTTCTCATATGAGAAAACCATGCTATGTTTAAGCCTGTGTGTCTAAGTTTCATAATGGTTGGATTCGTTTCTATCCCCACCAACAATGTCAAAGAGTTCTTTTGATCCCATACCCTCTCCAGCACTCATTATTATTCGATTTCTTGGAAATACTCCATTATTTCTGGAGTAAGATGGAAGCTTAGTGTTCTAATTTGTGTTTCTCTAATGGCAGAGATGTTAAATATTTTTTCATGTATTTATTATCTATTTGTATTTCTTCTTCTGGGACATGTCTATTCATTTCAGTTGCCTGTTTATTTATTTTTTTCATGGGTCTTTATTTTGGGGGAGTTTAATTTTTTTGAGTTATTTATATAGTATAGCTATTAGTCCTCTGTCTGAGGATTAGATGGCAAAATTTTTTCTCATTCTGTAAGTTGTCTCTTCATTCTGGTAGTTTCCTTGCTGTGTAGAGACTTTTAAATTTTATATCATCTCATTTGTTGATTCTTGATATTATTTCAATATCAAAGTGATTGGACTTCTTTCAGAGTCCTGGCTTATGCCTATATACCCTAGAGTTTTATCTAATATTTTAACAATGAAGGCACAAATTGTCCTTTTTGATGAACTAGCATAAATTGAAGTACAGTTATCTATCTTGTGTGTATAAAATCTTTTCCCTTATTTCTTTTCTCTTTTCCCCTATTCCAGTTGCTCTTTTCCTTTTTAAAACATTTTTAAAATTTTATTTAAAGAGAAAAAAAGCAAAACAAAAAGGTAGAAATAATACATAATTTCAAAAAAATAAAAAGTAAGAAATTACTTGTTGATAAATTACATATTGTCCTCTTAGAAATAGTTGTTCAAGTTACAAAATTAAAGCATACAAAGTGGACATTCAGACAGTGAGACTGCAAACAGTTCTCCTCAATGATCCAACAAAACTTAGTAATATGGTTATCAATTTTACACACTTAAACATACATGCAGTTATAACCTTTAGAGCACTTTCTTTTCCTCTCTTTTTTACAATAGCACCTACACATTTTGGGTTTTGTTACTCCTACATTTCTTATTACTTCTTACACTAGAGACACAATGTGATATTTATAAATATGATTCTTATTTATTTCACTTATGAGGAGAGTCTCAAGTTGTCTCCATCTACCTATGAAGGCCTCAAGATCATCCTTTTGAGCAGAGTCTTTCTCTTTCACTTTCTCAATATCTATTGTACATTTTGGATCTTATGAACATACAGGAATTGAAAAATATCAGGACTCCCAAATTCAAAAATCCTATCCAAAAACAGGAACCTGAGATGAACATGCACTTCTCAGATGAAAAATACAAATGACAAATAAATATATGAAGAAATGTTCAACATCACTGGTCACTTTGAAATATGCGAATTAACACAACACTGAGATTCCATCTAACTTCAGAAAGAATGGCTATCATTAAGAAATCAACTAATAACAAATCCTGGTAGGGTTGTGGAGAAAAAGGAACCCTTTTCCACTGTTGGTGGGAGTGTAGACTGGCACAACCACTGTGGAATTCAATATAGAGATTCCTCAGAAAACTCCAAGTGTAAGTTTCATTCAACCCAGCTATTCCCCTTCTGGGTATTTTGCCTGAAGAACAGACAACAACATGCTACAGTGACATATGTGCACCCATGTTTATAGCACCACAATTTGTAAGAGTTTTACCTATTTTCCCTCCCAAAAGTTAAGCATGTCTGCTTTCATATTTCAATCTTTGATCCATCCTGAAGTTAGTTTAGTAAACAGTGGTGAGAGTTATGGGTCTAGAGTCAGTCTTTTGCATTTTCACTGAATAATTTAAAAATTTAAAATTTGTTTTAACCCTCTATGGAGCATTTCATTTTCTCCCCAAAATTGAAAAGATTTTCAACTTTTCATCTACTCCTCCATCTTTAAGAAAATGCAATACCGGGAACTGAACTAATAGCCTTTTTAGTCAGCTACCTGCCCAACCCTTTTTAAACTGTTGGTTTTTGAGATAGGATCTAAGTCACCAAGTTACTCAGTCTAGGCTCAAACTTACTTTTCTCCTGCCTCAGCCTCCCAGAGTGCTGTAAATATAGCCATGTGTCACTATCCCTGGCTCGTCCCATTTTCTAAAAGCACAAGCTTTCAAGGTAGCTA
The DNA here is from genome assembly GCA_004027455.1 of Hydrochoerus hydrochaeris. Classification (NCBI taxonomy): domain Eukaryota; kingdom Metazoa; phylum Chordata; class Mammalia; order Rodentia; family Hydrochaeridae; genus Hydrochoerus; species Hydrochoerus hydrochaeris. The sequence continues at coordinate 194,410 of PVLA01001362.1, read as the reverse complement.
AGCTATTGCATGACAAACGTTTTAGTGCTGTGACCTTGTCTTACTCTCTTGCTGGTCTTTGGTATATTTCTTTGCACATCTAATTTATTCTTCTAATTTTTTTTAACAGAGATCATAACTCTTCCCCCAGGACTGTAGTGCTTGCTATGTACAATAGTATATGTGATATGTTATACTTTGTATTTGATGCAAAGCAGATGGTTAATAAATGTTAATTTCTTGCATGAGAGGTGCATTTCTTTGTGTACACAATCCATATCACTTTGAGTGTGAATCATAGATATAGAAAAGTTTTACTGACTAAGATGATTTTGTTTTGATGTGCTCAGCAGTTTTGATGGTGATTCTTCTGAGTGGTTGGGCTGAATGATTCTCAAAACAAAATCACCTGGGAATCTTAGACAGTACAGAGTGCTAAGCTGGAGTGAGAACATCTGCATTTCTGAAAAGGGCCCAGGTGAAGCCATATATGCTAATCACAGTCCATATACTGAGGACAAGTGGAGGCTTATTTGTGGCAGATATTGGCCACAAATATCTGCTACAAATAACCCATCCCATTGTGTACCCACTAACACCCCCATTGTGTACCTCCAGACAGTAGGGCGCTGGGGTCCCTTGTCATACAAGCCACATAGTTGGGATTTGGACATAGGAGTAAGCACTGGATGCCTTGCTGTATATGTCCTGAAACCTTCTCTCTCTCTTTCTCTCCCCATGCTTCATATGAGAAGAAGGCTGCGTGTAACTCATCATGGCACAGTTCCCAGGAGAATCTGGAGAACGGCAAAGCCACACAGCGATAAATGAGCCTTAGGACACTACTTGTCACAGATTGTCTAGTTAGACAATGGCCCTAGTGAGAAATAAACAAAGCTGGTATTAACCTGTTGAGATTTGTGCTTTGTTACAACAGCTGACATAAATTCCCTGACTGATACAAAAGATATTCTAAACTATTCCTTTAGTCTTCGGGGAGGGACACCTGGGAAGCAGAATTTCTTAGACTACCTCATTCAATTTTAAATAGTCTCAACTATTACTTCCAGTATATTGGAAAAAATATTAACATTTTTTTGTGTGCCATAACTTGAAAAAGTTGAGACCAGTGTAAGAGAAAGGAATCTGAACTCAAGTAATAGAGAAATCCAGCATTGTATCCCAAGCCCTGCTGCTTTATTTCGTTATGACACCACTACGTTACTTTTCTTTGCCTCCTGTAACGTGAGTAGCCAAATGTTCGAAAGCTTCACTGAGCTTGGTAGTGTTAAAGACAGTAGATGGAGCTTGATTGTTTATGGGATCAGAAAAAATTCAGCTATAGTCAGAACATACTAGATGGTGGAGTACAAAGCACATCCGAAGGACTCATTAGCTAGATTTCCAAATGAGAAATGGAGCTCATTCTGAGAAATCAGTTGAGTGTCATGGAATATTTATGTGTCCCTGCTCCTGGCAAGCATTTCATTTTGCTAATGTGCCCTTGTTTACAACCCAGCTCCCTGGCCTGCACACACTCTCCACCCCCATCTCTTCCTTATGATTTCGAGCAAGGTTCCTAGCTGCTTTTGATGGAAATTTTCAATTCTCCTTAAGTGTTCTGAGATAATGCATTTTACTTTTTCTCAGTCATCAGACACCCTACCGTTTAGCTGAGGTTCAGTGCTGTCCTTGTGGGTGGCATCACTCAGGGACTGAACTTGAATCAAGGCAGACACTTATTTCATGGAGACTTTAGAATCACAGACTCACAGCACACAAAACTTAGTGCCTGTGTTTGATTTCATTTCATAGATGAGGCTGTAGAAGAAAAGTCACCTGCCCAAATTAGTCTTACCAATTGGGATTAGACTGACTCTGGGTTAATTACAGAACAGGATTGTCATTACAATTTGCTATCTTTGTATGGAGAACAGGGACCACCAAGGACATAAACTGATCCTGGTATCTGTATCTTTAATAACTTCTGCCATTTCTCACAATAAGGGCACTCAGTAAACACTGCTGAAATTAAAATCAGTACTTTTATTGGGTTATATAGCAGGTTTTTTCAAGTAAGGGACATGAAATATATAGAAGAATGTAAAAAAATTGTGCTATATAGTAGTATTGAGCAGAACAAAGGGTGTGGCTGTTCACGCATTTTTCTAGACTTTGGTTTTAAAACATCAGCTGCAGCCAGGGATTTAGTTCAGCTGCATAAGTGTGAGGTCTTGAATTTGATCCCCAGAACCAAATAAATAAATAAATATTAAAAAAAATAAACATCAGCTGTTCAGCAAGATCTTTCTGAATACCAGGAAAACAGCCACTTAAACTTGATGGATGAACCTGGCCTTGTGTAAAGAGGCCAGTTTCCATGGGCTTCTGCAATTCATAGTGGAAGTCAGGGACTGCAGGCTAGTTAGTACTCTAGGCTCCCCAGCAATGCAGACAGGAGCTGCCATGCAGTAGATTCTCAACAAGTGTTTGCAGTGGTGACTGAAAGATGCTTCTGATTCTTTGATCCAGAGTCAAGATACTGGACTTACGTAGGGTGTATAGGATTGATGACTGATGTAGATCCAAGAAGCCTCTCGGGGATGCAAGTGGGTATGATCAGAAAGTCTCCGTATTCTTTACATGGCGCATCTTTGCAGTGAGGTAACCCAGCACCAAACATTAGGATCTTTCTTTGGCTTCCCATTGTGCATATGCTCCTCAGTCAGGGGACAAGGTCACCTAAGACTGGGACTCTAAGAAGAAAGAGTGACTCTCTCCATGCCATTCTGAATTTCCCTGTCTATTTATTATTTCTTTAAACTTTAGTAAAGATCCCAGCTTGAGATGGAAAGGAATAATGAACCATTAATTCATGTTCAAGACACTAATTAAAAAAGACAATTTTTTCATGAGTTGTACTGATGACTTAATTATAGCAAGAATGTGTGAAAACAACTTTTCATTTTGAGGCTTGAAAAGTGACTGTAATTTAAAAGCACGAAGTGTGTGCCACAAGTGTGCAGGAAGATGGAAAAGAGCACCGAGAGGGAAAACAGGGTGCTGGGGCCAGAGGTGAGCCTCTAGTTGCTTCAACTTGAATCAGCTGGATGGAATCAGGCAACTATTATACCTGTCTGGCCTTGTTTCTTCTTGAAAGGATGAAAATCCAACCTACTGGACCCACTTTGCTTATCTGCTGTGAGGATCATATTGACCCTCTGCACTGCTATCATGGGAGGATCAGAAACTCTGCCACATTACCAAACATCTTGGTCCATTTGGAATAGATTAGAAATAAAGACACAATGGTCCTGCTTGATAATCTGAGTGACTGCCATTTGGAAAAAGGAGAGAACATTCTTTGTTGGATGACAAGCTTGAACCAGAACAAAACATGTGCAAATTAAATGAGATTGCCACCCACTGAGCACCTTTTTCAGGGCAGAAACTTCCTAATTATCTTATTTAATCTTTTCTTCCAGCAGGCTCTATGTCCCTATTTTATGAGTGAGAAATCTCAGGCTCTGAGAGTGCAAATACCTACCTAAAATCACACACCTGGTGAAGGTAGGGCTGATATTAGAATCCAGGGCAGAAGAACCTTGCGGTGTGTGTTCTTCCCACTGCAGCACACTGGTAAGTGTTGCTCAGGTATGTGCTAGATAAAAACAACCTGCTAATAATTGTATGAATCCCCCCAAAAGAATAGAACGTCTCATTGAACAGTACACTCAATAGTATACTGCTTTAGTGCATTTAATTAGCATCAGGTCCTGTACCAGTTAATCTTAACTTTAATGTAAAAAAAATTTTTTTTCATAGAAAGCTCAGGGACTCCTATTTTCCAAACATGAAATGCAAATATGAAGTGATGGTCATCATGCTGGAGGACCTGGCTCTCAGCTCTGAAAGGACCCCACATGATATCCTGCTTAGCTGCTCTTCTCTCTGCATATGTCATGACTTATCAGGACCTAAGAATTCATTTAAAAATAGGACCCCATCAGACTAACGTCCTTCTTCTCCATTTATTTCTGTGCAGGTGTAATGACAAAAAGGTTCAAGGATAGGAAAACATATATTGAATAAAATAAAAATAAATAAAATAAATAAAATAGTGACCCTCTGGCTTTAGAGCAGAAATCCTTACATTTCAAAATGAAACAGAGAAGAAAAAGTGCAAGATGCATGTGATCAAAGTCAGAAGGTAATAAGCATGAAAAAGATGAGGAGAGTGAGACTTACCCGTAAGAGAATTAGGAATTAAAGTGCTTTGATAGGAAAGAGTAGACTTCATGCCTTTGCCTTTCTTAGAACATTACCTGCTTCTGTACACAATGAAATGTAAATAAATGTATACATCTATATGTACATGTATGTGTCATATTTGCATAATGAATAGCAATATTAATTATAATAGTAATAAACATATATTAGTGTGTTTATTACTTCAAATATCTCCTAAGGAGCATTTGTTTTAGGTTCTACTATATTGGAGCTCTCTTTTTCTCTCTGCTGTCTCCTAATTATTTTTAAAAGATATTGGCCTAGGAATGTAACCTCTGCACTGAAAGGAAAAGCCGGTGTACTGTAGTGGACATCTCACTGTGGATGATAGGGAACAACAGCAAAACACAAAATGCTCTTTGTTTGCAATAAATATCTCCAGAGTGGATATATGGCTTTCATTTATTCCAGCCTACCTTGTAAAACTAAGGTTCTTCAAAGACTCTGCCAAATTTCACATCACGGCTCCTGTCATCTTGCCCTTGGTTATCTGGTAGATGGTAGGAGCATCTCTTCCAGTGTAAGCTCTAGGGGTAACAAGACCACCACTATGTGAACACAGCTGATGAAGTAGACTAGTACTGATCCTCCTGTATTTAGCTGTACACTCTCCTTTTCCTATCATTTTCCTACTTAATTAAAAATAATTTTCAAATGTAACAAACATGTCCCTTAAACAAAATTTTATAATTACTGAGTTAGATTTATAAAAGAAAGCGTGATTCAATGAACTCTAGTGATTTGCAATAATTTTTTTAACTTAAATATTCACCATAGTGTATCCCCCTCACAATACTCTTCCTTCCTGGATCAATTAAAAATGTTTATTTTTCATGGCAAATTTGAGTTTGAGGAAGAGCTAGAAGTTGCCTGTTTCCAGACCGGTGAATAAGGTGTATGAGGAAATACTGCTGTTTCTACAAGCCCACCCTTCCATGGGCTGGCCCTCAGCAGCCGCAGCATTCACCACATGTTTAAGCCACACCTCATAAGGACACTCATAGAAGAAGTCTTCCAGGATTTCCTCAAAAAGTGGCAAGAATAGTAGGATAAGTGTGTTTGAATGGAGGGGGACTATTTTGAGAAGGATTAATGGAAACATGTCTTTTACTATAATGCTGTAAGTTTAAACCTTTACTATGTGTTTTGTCATCCCTTGTGTGTGAATTTTCTTGTGACTGATACATATGAATTCCCCTGGTGTCTCTGACAGGTCACTCCAGAATATCCAGAAAAGGAATTTCCACTATAAATAGTGTATTTGTACTTAAATTTATGAGATATTTCAGAGGCTTTTTAGATGCTCACCAATCGCATTTCCTTTGCTGATAAAAGGAGTCTTCTTTTTCCAACTTCATCTGCAGATAGGTGATTGCATTTTTCCATCGTAATTCAAGTGGAGGCAATTGGACTCATCGAACACTTGGTCACCTTTTGATCTGGGTAGTCTCTCAACCCAGAAATTCAGTTCTCTGAGATGGCAGAGCCGCTTGTGGACAGACCCTGGGTTCTTGACTCACACTTGGAAAGAGTCATTTAATGAGGACACTTACATGGAGGACTAGAGGCTTTTACATGAGACGCGTATTATGTTAAACCACTGAGATTAGGGGTCAGCTGTAATAGTTATTAGTATAGCCATATACATATAATGATGTCAAATTGTTTTCTGAATTGTGCTCCCACCTGCTACTTATAAGATTTTTTCATACTATATCTCAATAACTCTTATCATTTTAAGTTTTCTTAATGTTTCCCTTGGAGTCTACATCATATATTGTCTCCTTTTGGTCTTGATCTGCATTTTCTTGGTCATCCATGAAGAATATTTATTGACCATTTATATTTCTTCTTATATGAAATGCCCATTCTTACTCTTCCTTTGTATCTTTCTATTGCATTTCTTGTTGAATTATATGAGTTCTTCCTCAATTATGAAAGATCATTCTTTGCTGGTTACATATGAGGTAGAGAACCAGAGAGGCAAGAATTATGATTGAAGAGTGGAATAACAGGTGTAGATGGTTGACTTCTCTGCATTTGACTTTCAGCCAATCCCATTACTTTCAGCCCCAATTCATACCATACTTTCAGGGATATCTTGCCTTTCTAGTTTCTGAGCCTCGCTAGCTCCTATAGGTCAAAAACATCTGCTTCTTATTGGGTCCCAACTTGCAGAGATTTAGATATACTTTTTTCTATAGTCTGCTGATTTTGTTGTGAACCACAAATTTTCTATTTTTAAAATTGTGTTCACTTCTTTGAAAATTATGTCCTATTTTCTTTCCTATTCCCTTTGGATGGGCTTATATTTTTGCATTCCTTCAGTGATAACTTGTAATTTTTGGGTGTCAGTGGGGATTGATCCCAGGGCCTTCACTCTACGATAAATCCCTAGCTTTATCTAATTTTTTATTTTGAGACAGGGTCTTGCTAAGTTTCCCAGGCTGGCCTTAAACTCATGATCTTCCCGCCTCAGTCTCCAAAGTTGCTGGGACAATAGCCATGCAATGCCACATCCGGCAATAATTTGTAATTTAGTAGGGGCTTCATGCAAAAGTGAGCAAAGTCTGAATACTTTTACCAGAAGTGATCTATACATTTTATCTAAAAGGAAAGCAACCATTTTCTGATGTTTAAGATATGGGGGTTCATACTGAAAAAGTCAAATGTCACTAATAGTAGACATTGAACAGGGTTTGGAACCATGTAGAACTTATCCTGCTTCTGCTGACAAATGAAAGTTATATCCCCATTCACTGGCAAGTATATTTGAAAACATGTCAAAAACATTTGAATGTTTCTTGCCTAATGCACAGGAACTAGGAGGAAACTGATTCTGATCATGCAGATGCTGACCTGTAGGACATGAGATTGGAGATGGAAGCTCAGGTCTGGGAACAATAAGGAGTTTAGACACCATGGCAGATATCCAAGGGCTTTGAGAAAAGGACTCAGGCTGCGCCTTACTCCACTCCTGTTTGGAAATGAACTACTGAGAAGTAGTAAAGAATGCAGAGAATCAGTTGCTGTCACACTGTGCAAGTGTTGGGACTGGCCCCATGCTGAGAAGGACAGTAAAAGCAGAAATCAAGCTCTGTATGGATGCTGAGAGAGGACTAAGCAATAGGAGGTTGTTGGTGGTGGGTGGACTGTATAGTCACTAGTATTTCAGAAAGGTCCCAATTGAGATATGACAGAAGTAAGCAAAGTATGACATCTGGCAGTCCAGGAGCAGGTGGCACAGAGGCATCCAAGTATCACAGAGTGGCCAGCACCGGGGACATCACTCAGCAGGTTGTCAGGATACAGTCAGGAAAATAAAACTCATGGTAGAAATCCTGTTCATCAGAACAGAGCAGCATGAGGGAAAAAACCACAGATGTTGGCCTCAGAGAGTATGTAGGTCTTTCCTGTGTCTCTAAGAAGTCAGGACCAGGGACCAAACTCCTCAGAACACAGGGTGGGAATGTAACCCCACTAGGTTGTGTCTGTGGGATTGGTTATATGGCATTTTCCTATTAAAACTTTGAACACAAATAAAGATCAAGTGCAAGCAAGTGCTCTTTGCTCCATCAACTGCTTCATTATAGGTCAAATGCTGAGAGCTAGAACAGCCCCATCTCAGACGGTGACTCCGTCTGTCTTACTCCCTCTTGGGAAGCTTACTCATTTTCCTGTGTGATGTCCAGCATTTTCTCTCTCTGTCTTTCTGTCTCTCTGTCTTTCTGTCTCTGTTTGTTTCTCTCTCTCTCTCTCTCTCTCTCTCTATATATATATATATATATATATGTGTGTGTGTGTGTGTGTGAGTGTGTGTGTATTAAAGAGAATAAAACCAAATGAAATAACACGTAATAAAGCAAATCAAAACAAAACTGTGAAAGTGATATGGGATTCAAAATAGGATAACAGGAAATCAGCAATGGCTATGATAATGCCTCTTGTTATCTTCAAAATTGCTGCCTGTACCAGTAGGTATAATAGAATCAAACAAAACAGAACAGACTAAAAACAATCAAAACAGAACACTGAATAAAACAAGATGATAAAATGGAAGAAAACAAAACAGAACAATATTGTATTTCAAAAACATGACAGAAGAAAATACCCCATATTTGCTATACTGCATATTGTTATCCTTTTAAGAGATACTCACACTATTGGCCTTAGGCCTGCAAAGTCAATCAAATAATACAAGCATTAAGTTTTTTTTTTTTTAAACCTCAGTTGCTATCAACTCAGCCTATGATCCTCCAAATCAGTCCGTTGCTTATGGGGAGGGGCATGGTTTCTTGTCTCCCAGCCTGTTCACTGGTTGGTTCACAGGAAGGGCAAACTGGCTTCTTGTTGTTCCTCCCAAGCCCAGCATGGATTCCATTAACTCACAGGAAGGGCAAATTGGCTTGTTTCTCCTCCGGGCCCCACATGGCTTGCACTGGCTCATGGAAAGGGTGAATTGGCTTCTAGTTACCCCTGACAGGGCCAGCATGGTTCTGGTGTCCAGCTCATGAATCATGCAGTTGTTGCTGAAAAGATCAGGAGGCAGTGGCTAAGGCTTTCAATGCAAGATCCCTTTGTATTCTCTTTAGAACTTTGTGTCTTCTCTCCAGTATAGTACTAGTATAGTCTCCAGGAGTAGAGGTAAGAAGTAACTTGTTTGCACTTTGGGGAAATTAAGTCACATGATACAGATTGGTTTACTAGTGTTTTGCATTGGAGGCTGGGAACAAAATTAAACTAATGAAAATGTCCTTTGCTTTTCTAGGTGGATCCTGTGCATATGTCTCCTTTGGAAATGCTGAGAAGTATGGAGACAAATCCTGGCAGAATTAGCAAATTCCTGGAACTTTGAATAAGATATCAATTAATAGCACTTCTGTCTACCACAACTTATAACAACAGTCTAAGATCAGACAACCAGAGGTTCACCTTCAGGTTCTGGCTCTTACTAAGAGTAACATCCAGTTCCAATTTTACCTTCCCAAGGTTGCTGTGTTACTCTGGGCCTCAGTTCCCTTACTAATAAAATAACTATCTCAATACTTATTTAGTTAATATCATTTTTGTTACCACGATCCTATAACTGAGATAATGTATAAGAAGATGTACTATAAAGCCCACGTGTAGAATAAGATGCGACATAACAAGTGGAGATATGTTGTATAAATCAAATTCTTTTTGTAAGCTAGCAAATGACACAAAAATTATGATAGCCTATTCAAAAGAAGATATGCATTGAGTTTTATTTTCATTTATTTTTAATACTGTTAACAGACAGTGTCATTATTAGGAGAAAAAACAGAACAAAATATGTTCATGTTGAATTCAATTATATCTGAAGTAACTGAGGAGGAATAATTTTTACAAATTATACCTTCTCAGAGAGTTATGTCTTCTTGCTTTATATAATTACCTAAAACATGTTTCACAAACTTTAACATCTATAGAAACAGAGATTTACATTTCATTTGGGTAAAGACAGGTCTGTAGTAAAAATATTTGACAGTAAGGGAGACTTTATCTGTCTTTACACTCAAAAGGTAGTAAACCTATATGAGTGATAAAAGCCTCCTGTCATAATTCTTTTTCCACGAACTTTTCTTCTGCCTTTTCAGTTAGAAAATAAGTTGTTTTTTTCAGACTCTTGCATCAGCATGTCTGAGTTCTTACTTACCTTTCTGCAGAGAGAATGTGACTACACGTTAGAATCTAAATTGGTCAATGTCATTTTAGCTCCACTTATTTGGTTTATCTATAATTAAGGTTGTCACTTTTTAAACAGCAAATCCTGCATCTGACTGTATCTTTTCTTTGTCTAGAGGATCAGAGTTAGCATCACAATTATTGCTACCAATAATAATTGCCAGCTGAATCAATTATCCGCTATTGCTACCTAACAAAGAGTGGCTGAAAGCAATAATGAATATGAACTTCTGTACCTCTTGTAATTTGTGTGAGTTAGCAGTGTGGGAATGACTTAAGGAGGAAGTCTGGGCCAGGGCCTTTATGAGGATGTGATTAATAGGTGGTTTGGGGCCACCATTCTCTAAAGGTTCCACTGGGGTTGCTGGGCCTGTTTCTGCAGGGCTCACTCACATTGGCTTTGGCAGGAGACCTCAGTTCCTTGCATGCTGTCCACTCCTTAACATTTCTTTTTTCCTTTTCCTTCCTTCCTTCCTTCCTTCCTTCCTTCCTTCCTTCCTTCCTTCCCTTCTTCTTCTTCTTCTTCTTCTTCTTCTTCTTCTTCTTCTTCTTCTTCTTCTTCTTCCTTTTTCTCTTTCTTTCTTTCTTTCTTTCTTCTTTTTCTTGGTGCTGGGACTTGATCTTTACACTGAGTAGTATTTTTTGCTTTTGAGATAGAGTCCTGCTAAGTTACTAAGTTGCCCAAGCTGGGCTTAAACTTGCAGTCCTTCTGCCTCAGCCTCTCAGAGTGCTGGAATTATAGGCATGTACCACCACACCTTGTTTCCATAGAGTTTCCAGAGTCTCCCTTTAACATGATGACTGGCTTTTGTGGAAAGAACAAGACAAAAGTTGTAATATCTTTCCTACCCTAATACTGCAGGTCAACACACCATCATTCTTCTTGTATGTGTCTTGCTTATATGGATCTGACCCATTCAGCATGGGAGGAATCTGTATAGGGTATGAAACCCAGGCAACATGCATTATAGGAGGCTGTTTTGAAGGCTGCCTACCATGCCATTACCATATGCTTTTGAGTGAATGACAAGCAATGAGGAAAATACAAACATTAGGGAAAGGGCTCTCTAGGCAGACTTTCTTAGAAGGGAAGATTATATTTTTCACTCCTGACATGTCATTCTTTAGTTTTTAGTTGGAAGAGGCAACAATAATTTCTATCTAAACTTAATGTCAATTAACACAGTAATTACAAGACAGTAGCTAGTCTTACATGATAATTGATGATAATTGTTTTCTGCCTTAATTGGTATATAAATAAGATTAAGCAATAAGAACCCAAACATTTCCTCAAAAGGGAAAAAAATCAAAAGAGGAAATTTGTCAGAGTCATTTGCAAGCTGATAAGGAGCTAACAAATTCCTCCAGCACATCTACAAGACATGAACACGATTGTTGGCAAGGCTAGGCTCTTCCAGAGAGCTGGCAAGAGTTACAGTGGGAGCAGAGTGCCAGTGGTTGGTGTTGGCTGCAGGATGTGTGCAGGATGCGTGCTCGAGCTCAGCATTCTTGGCGTTTGTGCCAGTGTGCTGAAGGCGTATGTGCTGCCCATGATGGAGACCACAGAAGGCTTCTCAGTGAGTGAGGGGCAATGTCCTCCACTGCTGTCTGGAAAATGGGATCAAAGCACGTGAAGATGGGTGGGGTTTTTTGAATGAAACACTCCAGAAGTCTGTATATTATGGCATTTTTCTGTTGCTTTCCTTTAGCTTTTAGATACTGTAGTATCTCTAGAATGTCTCACTAAAGAGCTCTAGAAGATCACTAAACCACTGCGCTAATCTCCATCCTTCTCTATTTTGCTTTATTTCCATCCTGCTAACAAAAAGAACTGGAGAAAAGCAGAGTAAAACTCGTTGCATGTAAATGTTATATGTACTTTACTCTCTGTTCTGCTAACAAAAAGGCTAAATCTGAGCCGTTTGTAGGAAAATGGATGCACCTTGAATCTAGGCTGTTAAGTGAAATAAATCAAACACACAAGCTTAAATATTACAGTTTCTCTTATATGAGAAATCCAGAGTATAAGTAAATTAAAGAGCAAAATAAAAAAGACAATAGAAAACAAAGAGATATGCTGTTTTTGCCAATGGTAAAGGGACCAAGAATGGGGAGGAGGAAAAAGGGACATAAAAATAGTTGAGATGTATCACGCACACATGCCAACTACCCATAACAACTGTATTCATTATGTGTCACAAACATATACTAATAAAAAAGTAAAGAGGAAAGCATATTTTAACCCAACCTCCAGGTATTTTTTTTCCAGCTAGGTTTTATCCATTAACCACCTCCCTTTTCCAGGTGTGATGGCGCACAAATGTAATCTCAATAGTCCTGAATCTGAGGCAGGAGAACATACGTTCCAGGCCAGCCTGCACCACACAGCAGCTTGGGGCCAGGCTAGACTACACAGGAAGGCTCTGTGTCAAAAAACAAAAGACAAGAAAAAATGGAAAAGAAAAGAAAACTACACAAGAGAAAACAAATCATCTATTCCCGTAGGTAACCAATTTGTAAAAGTATTTTGCTATGTAATGTTCTCACTCATCTGTGGGGAAAAACCTGGAAAGACTGGAGAGAGGAGCACCGCGGGGCACAGGGCAGAGACATGCGTCCCGATCTCCCTGAGTTAATTGGCCTTAGCAAGGTCAGTAGCACTTTTTAAAGAATCCACTAAAGATAGAAACTAAGGGAAAAATACCCTGGGAATTGTGGTGTCTGAGGTTCTAAGCAAGCCCGGATCTGACCGCTACGAAGCGAGTGGATTTGCCGGTCCCTGGAGAGGCATTGGAGTCCAGGCTTGCCCCTCCAAGACTACTGTTTGCAGTAACAAGTTAGAGCACTTACTGATTTCCAAACTAGGGGTGCCAGACAGCTAAGAAGACAAGAGGTCCTTAGTAAATTCTGACGACTGGTTAATATCATTGTATGATTTGAAACTGTGATAATGAGGCAACAGAGTCAAATGCTACTCTTTGGCTAATGAAAAAGTGGGCGTAGGTGGATCCCTTTTCCTGACATGGCAAAATGGGCTGTCACATGTTTTTATATCACTCTGTGACGTTGCTACCAGCCATGTTTGGTTTCGTGATCATGAACCCTGGACTGCACAATAACTTGGCCAGGATAAACTTGATGAAGCGCGTAGCAGGAGGGAGCATGCAATGTCTGCTCCCATTTCCTTGGCCAGCATTCAATTACCCCTTCCCTCTCCTCTCCTCTCCTCTCCTCTCCTCTCCTCTCCTCTCCTCTCCTCTCCTCTCTTCTCCTCTCCTTTCCTCTCCTCTCTGCTTTGTCTTTGGCAGCTTTGATTATAAGATTCTGGTAACAGTATTTTGCTTGCAAAACTGCCTTAGGAATTAGGGATTTACTTGTTTACTAAATTTTATGGGTGAGGGACCAGGACTGTGATAATCTCATGCATTCTCTTACCAGTTTATGCTCTTAAATTATTAAAACTTAGAAACATATTTGCTTTGGTCTTAAACAGATTCCTGAATGAAGAGCCCGCATAGGAATCCCGAAAACACACAAATCCCATTTCTACTTCCACTATATTTATGAGTGAGTGTTTAGGGTGGGAATAATGAAACAAAATTTAGAGTGGTGAACTTGTTCTTCAACTTCTTTGCACTTATTCTTGTATGTTAATGATTGTTGCTATAACAAGCTAGTTGTGTGGTGCCAGCTCTGGTGGTGACCAGCTGTATCTGCCCCATGTAGTTAGGGGAGGAAGAGGGTAGAGGGGAAAAGTGAGAGAAGTTGGAGGAGCCTAGACTTTTATGAACATGGACTAAATATGGAAGAACATACAATTTTTGCTTCTATTTCATTGCCAGCTTTCAATTACTTGGTTGCATGTAGGTGGAAGAAAATCTGGGCCATATACTGTCAGCCAATTCCAATGCTTTATTATTTATTTTTATTTATTTGTTTTTTTTGGTACTGGGGATCAAACTCAGGACCTCATACTTGCCAGGCAAATACTTATGCCACTGAGCTAAATCCCTGACCCCTCTAATGCCATATTTTAAAAGAAGACCTTGAATCTCTAGCAGAATACTCTCTCATAGGCCAAAAATTATCAGCCAAAAAAAGCAACACAGTTGGGTTTTGGCTTTTATTTCCTTTAGACAACAAATTCCTCCGGTTTTATCTTGTGAAAGAATCATATCTTTGCAGTTTAATCTCTTTCTGAAAATATTATAATAGGGTTTGTTTTTTATTCAAATTTAGGATATTTCTATATGATTGATTTTGAGTTATCAGAGTATGTTTCTGTCATTCTATTCTTAAATCTTATCATAGAAGCTTCAGTAAGTTATATTAGACAATTTGTCTGAACATAGCTGCAGGTGAGAAAAAAAGAATTAGAAGTACATTTTCAGCTTGCATATAGAAGTTTTTGAAGTTCATATAATGTCTTGATCATCCAAATTACTTCAGAACCTTTGGGAGGGAATCTAAAATACTTATCTATAATACTAATGGGCCACTTGGACAGAGGCTGGTACTGGAGATGAGGTTCCTCTCCTGAAGAACTTATGGTTGGGATTAGATTAATAAACTAAGCCTCAATGAATGAAGAAAGCCAAGCTGCAGACAAAGGTAAGATTGCTCATTAGTTTTTGTTCCAACCTTTTACTGGCCCCTTTTTCACTGCATATTGAGTTTGAGGGTTCCTGGTTTCCTCTATTTTGGGCTGCACTGGAGCCCTTTGGTAAGGCTCACTGGGAAGCAGGGACCTGCATTTTGGAAAGAGGCCAGCTTCAGTTTAGAGCAGCATCATGAAACTTGTTGGTTGTGCATCTTACCCATGCCCTGCTTCCTAATTTTTGTCGGTAATGATATGGCATTATTGCCATCTGTTTGATGCCATAGGACCATATGTCAATTGATTAGAACTCAGATGTTGTATTTTATCCATCAGCTCCAACTAAACATTCACTTGGGATCCTAGCTCTTCTGTTTACTGTCTGTGTAATACTGAGAACTTTGGTATCCTTGATCTTCAATTTTCTCTCTATTAAATGAAGGTAATGATTGCTACTTTATAGTATTGCTAGGATAACTAGATATGATAATGGATGCAGAATGCTTTGCATAGCACATGGAAAACTAAGGACTCAGTATATTCTATCTTTGATTATTGTGATACACTTTTTCAGCATGATCTTCTGTCACAGGAACTGTGCATATATATACAGTGTGCTAAAAAATATGGCGTTTAAACTTAAAATTTTATTATAATAAGTGGCACATTGCAATTAATCTTTCAAATACTGCCCCTAGCACCCAGAGATATAACTTAGTGGCACAAGTGCCTGGCTGGCAAGTGCAAGGCCATGAGTTCAATTCCTGGCACCAAAGAAAACAATATTCTCCCTTGCTCCAAACATACTTATCCCATTGCTGATGCCACTTTCTAAAGCGGCTCTGGAGGTCTTTTTTCCATGATTCTTGCCCTGTTGTTCTGAATCAATTCAAGACATTTACCTTCCATAGTCATTTTGATTTTGGGGGAGAGCCAGAAGTCACATGGTGCCAGAGCCACTCGATAATGTGAGTAAGGAAACACAATAAATTTTTTGGAAGACTGCGTTTGCATTAGATGGCATTCGGCAGCAGCATTCACCATGGTTTTGATTATACCTCATACAGAAAAGACTCTGGGAGTGACAATGATGGAACAAGTGTGTTTGGAACAAGGAGGAGTATTTTGAAGGGGATCCATGGCAACGTATCTTTTACTGTATTGCATTTTAAAAATTCAAACATCCACTGTTTATTTTTATCATATGTCATATATTGGAAAATCATCAGCTTATATTTTTTCTTTGGTTATTCATGCAGATATGTGGTCTCATTTGTGCTGCTATAGCAAAGTACTGGGTAATTTTTGAGCCATAGAAATCTATTTCTCATAGTACTGGTGGCTATGAAGTCCCAGATGAAGGAGCTGGCTGGTGCAGTATCTAGGAAGACTTTTTCTCACAGATGGCTGAAATGACAGAAAGAGTGAAAGGTGAAGAAGTTTGCATCTTTACATAGCTAAAGAGCCGGAAAAGAGAAAAGGTTTAAGGTAGTTCCTCCAGCTTTTTAGAAGGTGTTAATCTCTTCACAAGGGAAGACCTTTTATTTATTTTATTTTTTGGTCACAAATAGGGTTTTATTTATCACTATTAAAAATCTGGATTTTAAGCAGACTCTTGGACTGGTGGTTTACATCCATCAGCTTGTTCAATTTTAGCTTCAGGCTCATCCCAGGAGCTTTTCCAGAGCTACTACCTTCACTATGAACCTCCATAAGTTTTCCCAATTCAAACGGGTTTCTTTAGCATTTTTAGTTTTCGGATGAAGACGTCATGCAGAGGATAAACAGACTGGCAAGCCTTTTCTGTGCCTTTCCCAATGTTGTGCACAATCCTACTGACAAAATTAGTGTCCAAGTCTGAGTCCAAGCCTCACTGAGCCTTTTCCGTTAAACCCTCTTAGCCCCTCTCACGACTTCATCATTTCTCAAAAGGCTACACCCCTTAATACTACCGTGGTGGGGACTGAATTTCAATGCCTTAATCTGAGAGAACATTCAGATCACAGCTCATATAATGTCCAACACCTGTATTATCTTCAAGTACCACAACTTACAATATCAATGTAGATAGAGGAAAAGGGGACCTGGGGGGAAGGTTTTTTAGTTTTTTCAGACATATTTAGCCTGAGCAATTTTTCAACAACACCCTACACAATCCCAAAGGCAATTCCACTCATATGTATGATCCCCACACACCTATTCTATCATTGTTTTATTCCTTTGACTTTCTGTATTTTTCATTAATAGCCCATATTAACTTTGACCTCCATGAGAAATGAATCTATCTTGCCTTTGAGCCCTGGGTGCCAGCAAACAAGAGATTGGGGCACAGTAGACACCCAGAAAATGTCAGATAAACTGTAATTGGGAGATCCTTCACTCTGTCCTCACTCTCATGGAATTAAGATGTCCTCAGCCTTTACTTCCTGCCCTAACAAACCCAAGGGAGTGGGTGAATCTCCATCAGCACTGGTGATTATTATGGGATGGGTACTTTTCCTAAGAGAAGATGTATTAAAATTCGTGTCTGGGAACTGAAGAACGGATGGAGGAGGTGTGATTATTTATCCAAAGCTTCTTGAATGGTTCAAAGTTTCTCTTCTTTGCCTACTTGAGAATTTCTGTATCTCTTTCATTCAACTTTGAATAGCACAGGTCTGCAACATGTATTTACCATATAAATAGTTTCCAAGTGCTGAAGACAAATGAAGGCATGAATGGGAGCTGGGTAGTGGAGTTAAGACTGCGAAAAAGTAATACATTGATCTCTGACATAGGAAGCCTGTTACACAAGCTGTCTTCATATACCTGCTTGGTATTCACAACTTTTGTACAGATCCCTTATTCTGTCTTTGTCCATCTTTATTCCATTCCCTACTCCTACAAAACTTTACTGTCTTATGCAGCATCTATGTACAACAGGTAATCTTGTGAGTTCATTTAAATTCAGAGTTTTATATCAAGTGATCACTTCATATCAGATTATACTTGGTATAATGGTGAAAGATACAAAAACAGGGAACATGTGAATCCATCTTTCTAAATACTCATAATGTTGCTGGGGAGGGTAATGACAGGCAAACATGCACTGGGGACCAATGTGTCATCAGGCAACATGGAAAGGATCTGGAATGTAATAACAATAGTGACAAAAAATGTGGACAGGACCCCTTCTGTCACGGAGCACTGAGCATGAAGAGGATGACCAACCACAGCGGTAGACACAAGGTGCTGGGAGAGTGAACAGCAGAAGCTTGAGCTGGAATTCAGACTCAAACAACCTGTCCCCGAAGAAATGGTGATTAAGTTGAGATGGAAACAATGCATGTGTGGTAACTAGGGAAGAGAAGGCATCAAAGTATTTGGGACAGAGGTAAAATCATTGGTGAATTCCTTTTTTTTTTTTAATTTTTGGAAGGAATCCTGGAACTGTCAATATGCTGGAGAATAGAGACCAAATATGTTTTTGGGAACATGAGGCTGGAAATTTATTTATAAACAATGATTCAGATAGGGCCTGGTTAGGTAAGGCTTTTGTTTTTTATCTTAAGGAAAATGGGAAACATGTAAAATACAGGGAGTAGTCTATGTGGTGTAAATTTATTAAACTCATTCTGAATTCAGTGTAAAAACTGAGTTACAAATTTACCAGTAAAGATACAAATGGAGAATTTAAGCTACTCTGCAAGTGGTCTTTGAAAAACTATGACTATTAATAGATACTGTAATTATACCAGGAAAGCACATGAAATGGAAAACATAGTATAAACAATGAAAAATTTAATAAAGAACAAATTAACATGGAAAAATAAAACTTTCACATATAGAAAGTGGCCAGATAGCTGACTAAATAGCAGAAGTGACACTCCTAAGCACAATAATATGACATACAATGGTTAAAAAATGTAACTTGAAAGATTTATATGAAGAAAGATAAAAAGAATTCCACTGGGACACAGAAGACTATTCAAGAATAGCAGAAGCCTGATGTGCTCTTGAATAGGGAGACTCAACATCATAAGTACATATATATTTCCTTGGAAAATTACATATTTAATGTCATTTCTATGAAGTTATTTTCCATTCAGTTATAATTCCATTTAGTTATTTTCCCTCAGCTTTAGGTCTGCTGACTCCAAAGATCATGTAGATAAATACACAAGGACGAATACTCAGAAAAATTATGAAAAAGAACACTGAAGTTCAGTTACTCTATTCAGATACAAAACATTAATTCAAATGGGACTAAAATCCCAGTGATTATGCTGGTATGATATTATCCAATAAAAGAGCATACCATTTAAAATAATGGAACCACAAGGCCAGGAATAGATCAGAATGGATACAAATATTTAGTATCTAGTATCAGTTAAATACCAAATAGAAAGAATATTCTCTGTTTCATTTTACTGTTGTACTTCTACATCTAGACCCATGCCTTGTTCATAGCAGTATTCAAATATTTGGTAAAAAAATGAATAAATGAAAAACTGGTTTATTCATAAAGCTACTGGGACAACTGGTTAACACTGAGCTAAAGACAGATCCTTATGTTGTGCTTTACGACAGAATACATCCAAAGCAGATTTAATATAACCCTGTTAAACTTAAACAATGAATTTTAGTGTAATAATTTTAAAAGGAGTTCTGAGAGTTTTTCTAAATATGACACAGCTCTATGGAGCAATCGACACCCGGACTGCACTAGTGTATATCCTTGTTTATCATTTAATTTTCCCTGCCTCATCGCTGATCTTGCATTTTTTTTCATTTTTTAGTTAATTATGTTTATTGGTACATTTTAGGTATACACAATGGTCACATTCACACAGGGAACATGTACCTGTACATGACATGTGCTTCATTCTCTTCCCTTGTCCCACCCTCCCTTCAACCCCTCTTACTTTTCCTATTTACAAAAGCTTTTTTTTTCTTTTTTTCTTATTTTATTTTTTTCTTTTCCCTACCTGATTTTACCCCTTCCCACCCCCTAATTCTCCAAAATGTATAAAGATATGATGAAATAGGACAAAAATGCTCTCTTTTTATTTTTAATATGGGAAAAAGCCTTAAAAACATTTGGCACACAATGAGAATACAGATCTTATATTTTTCAAATCTTGCTTCTTACTTTTACTTTTTTATACCTGTATCAAACTGATGAGTTTTTTTTTTGTGCTTTCCATCACTTCTCCAAACATTCCATCATTATGATAACTATGGGTATTATTTCATTAGATTCAATAGTTCATGAAAGAAGGGTCTTTGTCTTTCATTTACTAGTGTACCTCACTGCCTAAAATTGACCTTTATCAATAGTCGGAACCAAGTAATTATGGTTTATTAATACACAATTGGAAACCACAAACAAACAAACAAACAAAAAAGGACATAAGAAACAATTAAATCCAGGCAAACACTTATGAGAGAGAACTTATGCTTTATTTATAAATAAGGCCAGCTTTCTCATGGGATGTAGTGTTCACGAAAGAGAGATAAGGAGCAGATGGCAGGAGATAAGGCAGATCAGGGGGTTAATATTATTATCCAGTCTTTCCTGTTAACTTGCTTCATGACTTGGGCTGGGTGATTTAACCTCTTTGTTGCAACTTCTTTTATCTGGGGCCTTGTTTTTCTGAGAAGCAAAGTATATTTGTTTAGCTAATATTTATATTTCCTTTTTTACGAGCAATTGGTGCATGACTGTGCCTCTAATGACTCAGCTGTCGAAAGATTTATGTGTTCCACAGAAGATGTGCAATAAACTTAGGAATAGAGAAAAGAGGACAGAGAAGAGAATAAGAGAAATTCTAACAAGAAGATCTGAAAATATTGGAAAGCATTTTGGAGGTAAAGAGACAGAGCTTTAGAAGATGTAGTTTGGGCACTACTAAATGAAGGGTGTCTTCTATGTCCTTGACTTAAATTGAAGTTGGCCCTAGTGACATGCTTGATTTATGGAAGCTTCTGGCATTCTGAGGCCAGATCAAAAGAAAACCTGAAATTTGCACTCAGGCCTTTTTAGAATGTTTACTCTGATGTGAGAGAACCATTCTTTAAATGCCTGACTGCTGAGAATACCACATGGATATGCAGTGTGGGAAGACAGCTGCCTGGGCAACTCCAGACACCCCAGCCATGGTCCCCAACCCATGAGTGACGAAGCTGGACAACCCCTCCGGAAACAACGGGAAAGAGCCAAGGAACCCAGTTGGAAGTGAGAATTGAAGTCTTGGCCACCAGATTTGACTTAGACACTGAAGCTGTCTGCAGGCATTTCACCCACGGCAGTGTGGCCCTATCACTGAGGGACCAGAGATGACATCTGCATTACACCTGTCCAAATTTCTGATCCTCCAAATGTGAGCACGGTAAAATGGTAACTGTTTTACTGAATTCTGAGATGGTTCATTATGTAGAAATTGAGAACTCCCCAAAGAGACTGAAGCTTCATTTCCTCAAAGAATACAAACTGGTGCCAAGCCCTTTGGCTAATTTTCTCTTCAGTGCTGTTCATTATCCAGATATTCCTAGACAATTTATATGTAAGAAAACCAAGATTCAGTGAATTTTGGAGATGTCTCCAAATGATATTGCTTCTCTGAGCTGCGTCTTGAATTTAAGTCCTACCAGAAGGAAGAAAAATGCCTGACAAATTTACTCCTTGAGAAAGGTATGAGTTTACATTTGATTAGAAAAGGAAAAGTGCTTGGAGTTGCAATCTCCTGCGAATCCCCTCGAGCAACTCAGAAAGAGCAGATGAATTTGGTGTGGGCTGGTGACCCTGAAAGGTGGTAAGCAGAAGCCTGCACTGCAGATGCCACTGTTAAGGAGATCTTTTGTAAGATCTGCTTTTAGCCAGGCAAAGCACAGGAAATAAAGTGGAAAATTACATTCTTACAGAGTACTCGTGGTTATTGTCTGCAAAAAAGCTGTTTACTTTAAAATTCGTTCAATCAAAATCTAGTTTTTGTTCTGTGAACAAGGAACTCATTGTGAACATGAGCCTAGGAAGATTAGCTTTTTGAAAAGTATGTGGAATTTCTGCTCCATGGTACCATGTTGGATGCCCAGGGTGTCTTATTTCCTTCCAATTATTAGTTACTCAACCAGAGCCATTTGAATCCTCTAACACCAACATCTTCCCACATGTTGGATTCTTCACATCCACACCTCTCCATTCCTGTGCCTAGCTTTCTGGTGTACTTTGTTTTACACTGTGTTTGCAGACTGGAGTCCTTTTAAACTTAAACCGGTAAATCCAAACAATAGGAAATTCTCTGTTCAACCTGAGATATTTTATATTGCCAGATCATGGGGTTTTACCTGTTGACAATATCTGGCTCACTTTTACTAATCCTTTAAGACAGCTCAGGTATCTTCAGGGAGCTCTGAAGTTCCAGTCAGATCTCTCTCTAATCACCTGGAAATAAAAGTAAACACAGGATTCAGGGAGAAAGCACAGGTCACCTTCGTGGCTAACACCACAAATTCTCACCTGAGGGGCATCTTGTTTCTTGTCAAATCTGAAGCAATTGGAACTTCTCTGGATATTTAGTCTGCTCTTTTTTCCTAGTATATATTTCAGGGTTCAGATGGCTTTTGACTATAGTTTTAAACTGTAATAGTTATTACATCTATAACAAAACAAAAACATGAGTATACTTCTTTCAATCCTATACTTACATTGCATCTATGTCTATTTCTCAATTTGGAAAAATGTGAAAATGAAGATATATGAACATCACCTTGGAGACTACAACAGGATGAAAACTGAACTTTAGAATGATGCCAAACACATCTTTCTGAAAGTTTCATCTTTCATCAAGAATTCCTTTAACTTGGCACATGCAGTCATGCTGGCTCATCTATTTCTGTAAGAACCCTAGAAAAGCTGAAACTCATACAAGTTGGTTTTCCCTAGTGCCTCACACAATACTATCATACAACAGATGTGCTCAGTAAGCATGTGCTTAATGCAACTGTATAGTTCTCTTGTCTCTTAGGGTATGAGTTTTGGGCTACTCTGTTCTCTGCCAGCTGAATATCTATTGCTGATAGTATTGCCCTCGGGTCTACTGTACCCCTGACTCCAAATCATTACTCTCTCATCATCCTGAAGCTTTTGTAAGAAACTGAATTATGTGGAGGAGACATCAGAACTGCAACTCACTTGAGGAACATTTGCTTTCTTTGCCCCTCAACAATTAAAATAGCTATTCTGTTTCCTCCACCAGCTGACCAATATTCCCTGAGCCAAGGAAGACACACCTGGAGAAGATTAAGTCACTAACCAGTGACTCTGGGTGCTATGATACACTTTAGAATGTCCACAGACAAGAGCCAGGATGACTATTATAATGAATGGTGATAAATTTCATGAGGAAACAGATTCATCCTTTTGTTTAAAAACAAAGAATCTGAATTTGAAAGCAATCTCAAATTTCAAGTCTTGTGGGAAATAGATTTGGGTAACTACCATCAACATCTACAGGAAGAGCTGTTCAACCATCATACAGGTCTCTGTGTCAACTTCATAATCGCACGGTTCCTCCTGCACTCCTACCCATCCAAGTTGTATTTAGTAATGAGTCATTCTTTTTCACTGCAGTGTAGGATTCTCTGTAGTGGGTGGGTCACAGATTAAGGCAGTACTCAGTGAGGGTATCAGGTGGAATTTGTGCTCATTTATTGCTTTCTACATAGGCAAATTAGATAAGTAAATTATGTTCAGATTACCAATTTAGATAAGAAATATTTAGATTTTTTTTTTAGATGTTTAGTTGCTCTAAGAGCATTTGCTGAAAAGAATGTTTTTCCTGCACTGAGTTGCTTTTGCAGCTTTGTCAAAAATCAACCGGCCATATGGCTGAGTGGCTATTTCTGAGTTGCCTATTCTGTTTCATCAGTTATTAAAAATCAAATTTCTGTGAATATTTGCAAGTTTTTATCTAGGCATCAAGTCATATTTCTCTGAAATTAGCATTTAGGGGTGCATTGTCAGATTGAAATCCATGTTTAGTTTTTATTTATTTTATTTATTGTTCATGTATTTAATTTTGTTGGGATTTGAAGTCAGAGCTTTACATACGCTAGGCTAGTGCACTAACTCTAAACCATACTTAGGTTTTAAAAAGCTGCCACCTTATTCTCCAGAATTTCTGCTCTCTAGCAAGTGTGAAAGATCCAAATTCCCTGCACCCTTGTGCCATTTAACGATGTTCTGGTCAAAGACCAACCACATACATGATGAGACCCCAGGACTTTATAATGGAGATGAAAAATCCCTTCACTGAATGAAGGAATAGTTGAAGAAAAAGTAAGAGAAAAGAGAACAGGAAGAGAGGAAAAAGAAAAACTCAAGAAAATTCAGTGGTGGGTTTGGCCAAAGCATTTAAAAATGACACCAAGTTCCTTCAAAGTAGAATAGAGACTGTGCTTTGCTAAGAGAAAGGAAACAAGTTTAGAGCGAAGAATGCAAGGGATTGTAAGAGAGTGGATGAAAATGACCACAATATTTTGTATCTGTATGAAAATACCACATTGAAACCCAATATTTATTTATGTATTTATTTATTGGTAGCAGGGACCGAACTCATGACCTCGTGCTTGCCAGGCAGGCGCTTATGCCACTGACCTAAATCCTAGCCCCGAAACCCAATGTTTTGTAAAAGTAACAGGTACTAATTAATAGAGTGGTGAACCCAATGCCAAGAACCAGAGCACACACCAGAGACACGAGGGTTTTTAATCAAAGTAAGCGGAAGCGGCTCTGTACCCAGCGGATGAGGCTTAGGCGCCCAGGGCAGGGCTGAGTAGGGTTTTTATCAGCAGTTAAGAGGGGTGTAGGTACTGTTTCAATCATGGGCTGAGAGCTTGGGTGGCTCTTGCACTTTCTATGTAACGTGTACTTCTCTGGAGGAGGTTTC
Source organism: Hydrochoerus hydrochaeris (assembly GCA_004027455.1). Lineage (NCBI taxonomy): Eukaryota > Metazoa > Chordata > Mammalia > Rodentia > Hydrochaeridae > Hydrochoerus > Hydrochoerus hydrochaeris. The sequence goes on along the minus strand of PVLA01001362.1, from coordinate 169,909 downwards.
CCGTTGCAGGGGTATTTCCTTGTTCTTGCGGTTAGGCTCTTAAAACGTGGCAGTGGCAGTCTTTATGTTTGGGCTTTTTCAATGGTGGGGGAGGCTGTTCACTGTTAGCCAGATCTATCACTAATAAAATGTAGTTTAAAAGAACAAAAACGATCAACTGCTTTGAAAATTAAAAAAAAAAATTATGCAGTGCTGAATTGTATTAATAGTCAAGGCATTATCTAATTTTATTATGGCTAATGTTTGTAATCCAAAGATTAATAAAATGTGAAGGCGTGAACCCCAACACCAAAAGTTCTTGTTAATACAGAGAAGTATTCATGGTGAATATCTGCTCGCAAGCAGATTGTTGATGAGAAAGAGTGAAAAACCCAAGCAAACCCCATTGCCACGCTTCTGAAGTAGGACATCTGTTTAAGAGTCTTGGGGAGATGGTCTGGTAGGGACTGTTTTCAGGGAAGGTGACAGTTCCCATGGGCTACTGCTGCTCAAAACCTTCCAGAGTATTAAAGAATGGGAGGGAAAGATAATGAAGCAGATGATCCTGACCCTGTGCTGGCCAGGCTAATTTGTGTGTTTCATTTATTTACTTTAAAATTTATTTTTTTATTAGTGTATGTTCGTAGCCCATGGTGATTAGACTCTTCATGGGGAGCTGGTATGTGTACACGACATGTCTGGATTATTTTTGTTCCCTTTGCCTCCCCTTTCTTCCTCTTCCTCTACCTCTTAGTCTTCTCATTTGCAAATGGTGGCATTGAATACTTTTTCTTGTGCTTATTTGCCATCTATTTATCTATATCTCCTCAGTGACATGTTTGTTTATCACTTTAGTTTCTTTTCTAATTAGTTTTTCCATGTTGAGTTTTTAGAATTTTTCATACAGTTTAGCTTCCAGTCTCTTGTCAGATATGTGGTTTGCAATACTTTTTTGTAGTTTATAGATTATCCTTTCATCTTTTTAATAGGGTACTTCAAAGGAGGAAATGTTTTAATTTTGTTGAAGTCTAATTTTTTTATGTTTCCTTTTATGATCATGAAGCTGAAAGCATCAAGGTGATGGAGCTGTATTTTTTACATTAGTTGTCTAACTGCTTCCTCAATTAGATTGCTTTTGTATCTTTGTAAAAAATCAATTAGTCATACTTATGTAAAGCTATTTCTCAGCTGTTTCATTGATCTGTGTGTATGACCTACCATAAAGGTCTTGTCAGTGCTATGTAAGTGTTGATATGGGGTACAGTGGCTTCTCTCATTTTACTTTTGTTTTGAAAACTATTCTAGTTGTTTGTATTATTTTCATATGACTTCTATGCCAAATTATCATAAATACAATAGATTAACTAACACCACTGTATTGCTATCTTTTCCTGCTTCTAGAGGACACCTACATTCTTCGGTTCTTGGATTCTATTCTCCTTCTTGAGGCCAACAACACTGGTCTGAATTTCTCACACTTGTATTTCTTCTTGTGCTGTTAAGGGTATTTGTGATTGCACTGGTTCCACCAGGATAATTCAAGATAACTCATTACTTTAAGGTTAGCTGGTTAACAGACTTAACTACATCTATCTTAATATCCCTTTCCTTGTGAGCTAATATATTTGGAGGTTCTTTCTGGGGATTAGGACATGGGAAAAAATTTGGGGGTGGGTAGGAGAGACGCTTGACCTACTACATTACTCTAATTATTTTAACGTTTTTTATAATAATTTTTTTATTTTAAAGAGAATAAAACCAAGCAAAATAAAACAGAATAAAGCCAATCAAAATAGAACAGCATAAGTGAGATAGGCTTTCAAAACAAGATAATAGAAAATGAACAATGGCTACCATAATGTCTCCTGTTGTCTTCAAAATAGCTGCCTAAACCACCTGACATTGTAAAAGCCAACAAAATGAAACAGAATAGAGCCAGTAAAAACAAAATAAAGAACACAGTACAGGACTTAAAAACAAGATAATAGTAAATCCAAAGTGGTACCATAATATAACTTGTTATCTTTAAAATAGCTGCCTATGCCATCAGATATGATAAAATCAAACCAGACAAAACAGAATAAAACCAAACCAAACAACACAATTAAAACAATACAGGTCTTTAAAACAAGATAATAAGGATTAGCAATGGCTACCAAATTCAGAAGGAAAACTCCATAGAGGCTACATCGTGTGTTGTTATTCTCTGAATAGATGATCAGATTACCGGCTTTTGGCCTACAAAGTCAATGGACCATTAAACACTGCAAGCATTAAGTTGTGTTTTACTTCAATAGCTGTCATCTGAGCCTGAGTTTCTCTGGATAAACTGCTCACTTATAGGGGGCAGAGGGACTTGATTTTTCTTGTTGTCTGACCTGTGCATTGTAAGGGGCTGGCATCTGGTTCTCCTCCTCATGGCTCACACATGGCATAATATCTGGTCCATGTCTACAAAAATCTTTCTGGGATTTTTAACGGCAATTGCCTTAAACATGAATACCAATTTGGAGGGAACTGACACATTTACTATGTGGAGTCTTGTCATCAATAAAACTGATATCTGTCTCCATTAATTTAGATATTCTTTATTTTTTATCAATGTGTTTTAGTATTCAGAATAGATATTTTGTGCATGTTTTGTAAGATTGACACCAAAATGTTTAAGTTTTTTTGAACAGTGGTAAATAATACTGTAAACTGTGGTATCTATGTGCTTATTGTATATGGAAATCGAGTTGACTTTTGCATATTGATCTTGTATCCTGTGAGCTTGATGAACTTGTTTATTAGTTTTAGGAGATTATAGATTCATTGGTATGATTTTATAACATAGAGATAATTTATTTTTTAAAGATCTGTATGCCTTTCATTTGTCCTTTATAATTTTTTATATCAGCTAAAATTCTCAGCTGTGAAGCTGTGAAGAGCAGGGTCAGAGTTTATGTCCTGGCCCTGTTTCCTGTCATAGGGAAAAATCACTGTCTCAGGCCATATTAGTTGTAATTAGTTTGTACATATTCTTTACCAAGTTGAAGGGTTCCTTCTAAATTCTATTTTTGAAAGCTTTTGTTCTATATCATACATAGGTGCTGAATTATATGTGAAATTTTTTCTATGTTAATCGATTTTTCTTCATCAACTTGCTAATATGATGTTTTATACTGATTTTTAAAAAATTCCAGCAGTCTTTTTATTCTTGGGCTAAACTCCATTTGGTCATGTTATATAATTCCTTTTATATACTGCTGACCTTAAATTGCTAGCATTTGGTTATGAATTTTCATACCTATATTCATAAAGGATATTGGTCTATAGTTTTATATTCTTATGATTTCTTTGTCTGGTTTTGATATGAATATAAGTCTGGCTTCACAGCGAACTGTGACAAGTTTCTACTTGCTCTTCTTTCTGTAGGATATTGGACAGAATTCATGTTAATTCTTGTAACATTTGGTTGAATTATCTAAAACCATGTGAGTCTGGAGATTTATTATCAGCACTTTTTAATTATGAGTTAAATTAACTTAAGAGATATTGGGCTATTCAGATTTTTTAGTTCATGTTGAGTAAGCTTTGTTCTATACTTTTTCAGGAATTGAACTATTCATCTGAATCATTAAATTTTATTTGTTTTGGTTTACTCATAGAAACTCATATTATTCTTGTTGTCTGCAGGACTGGCAGTGGATTCTTGCTTTTCTATACTGACACAAATTGTGGATTCTCTCTTCCAGTGTTGTCAGTGTTGATAGATGTTTGCCAATCTTATTGCTCTTTTTAAGGTAACATCTCATTGTTTTATTGATTTTCTCATTGTTTTTCTGCTCTCAATTTTATTTTTATTTCTGCTCTTGTCTTTATTATTACTCTTTTTCTGCTTACTTTAATTTTCTTATTCTTTCTAATTTCCTGGGGTGAGAACTTAGACTATGGATTTGAAAATTTTCTAATATAAGCATTTAGTGCTATGAATTTCACTCTCAATGCTTCTTCTGTAAGACCCTAACATTTTTTATACACTGTGTTTTTATTCGCATTCAGTTCAGCATAGTTTTCATTCCCTTAAGATTTCACTTTGTGATCCATGAGTCATTTGCTAGCATGTTGTTTAAATTTTAAATATTTGAAGAATTTTCTATTATCTTCCCATTTTACTTTTTACTGTCATTCTACATTGATCAAAGAACTTACTTTATATGATTCCTGTTCTTTAGAATTAGTTCTAAAGCATCTGCTCTTTAGATTTACTTCAGGTTTGTTTTACAGCTGATGCTATGATGTGGGCGTGATTTACTCCACAGGGATCCATGTATTCGAAGCCTGGTGCCTAGCATGGTACTCACAGGTGATAGAACATATAGGGCCAAGTGTGTGAGGAGCTTGCTTTGCAGGTAACTGATGGAATTGCTGTGTGTCTCTGAATTTGTTCTTGTGAAAGTGAGTGTGGTAAAAGAGCAAGTCTGACCTCTCAATCATTTTCTGGGTTTCTGCTTCACATTCAAACTCACTCTAAATTTGTTATGATTTCTGTCTTGGTTACTTTTATCTCATTGCTGGAACAAAACCACCTAACCCCAAAATTAAGGAAGGAAAGGTTTATTCAGCTCACTGTGGAGGTTTCAGTCCTTAATCATCAGGCTTCAAAGTGTGACATGACACAGGGCCAACACTTCAAGGCAGCAGCCAGGGCAAAAAGTAGGAAACAAACCTTTTCTCCTTAGTTATACACAGGGTACCCTCGCTTTTCAGGGCAGGTGTAGCACTCACTTCCTTTACATAGGATGAGGATATTTACAAAGTAAGAACCCTGGCTTCCTGATGAGTTTCTCAGTTAATTATAAGCTTCTCAAGTTGACAGAATGTATCAACCATAACTATCCACCCCTTGTCAAGGTGGCAAACAGACACAATACTTCAAATCAGCCTCCAGATACAAAGGCATGCTTACTCTTAACATTTTGCTACTTGAACATTGTAACACAGCTTACCAATCCTCAAGAACCAGCATTGCCTATCAGCATTACATTACATTAGAAACATTATGTCTTAGATCCCCAAGACTCATGCACATCCCTTTATGCAAAAGGCATTTAGTCCATCTGCAAGAATTGCCAAAATCTCAACAGTTTCAGCATTGCTGAAATGTTCAGGCCCTAAGTCTCCTCCAAGATGAAAGGCAAACTTTAGCTGCAAGCCCCTCTACAAGTGAAAACGAAGTTAAACACTTCCAACATACAATGGCACACGATAAACATTCCCATTCCAGAAGGTACAAACAGGGGATACAAAGGATTGGGACCAAAATGTGTCCAAAATCCAGCAGGGCAGATGTTAAGTCCTATAGTTGTTTATCCAGCATCTGAAGCATTCTGTGGCCAACTGTGAGCTCCAAAGGGCTTGTGGGTTCCTCCCCTGTGGCACTTCCAGTGGTTTTACTTCCCATGGCTTCTCTCTTGGGCTTGCTCTGCTCAGTCCTTGCAGCTTTCCTTAGATGATCCACCTTCCTGTCTTTTCCAAACTTCTGAGTCTCCACTGCACCTTTGGCTTCACACTCACAGCTTCACACACTGCCCTCTCAGGGGCACACTGCTTGGCCTCCTAGGCCCTCTGAAATCAGGGCGGAAGCCCCTTTAACCTCAGAAATCGTTCATTCTCCACACACCTAAAACTAGAGCCACCTGGACGCCACTGAGGTCTGCTGCCAGCCAGAGCAGTAATCGTGCTTTCCTCTCTCTTAGCTGTAAGGGTTGAGTGCCTGGATCATTGAGCGCTCTGAACCTGATTGTGAGGAACAGATTCTCTATGTTACTGCCATTCTGGAACCTTGTAGGGCCTCTACTGCCGTTCTGGAGCATGGTGCTCTGTGACTCTCTCTTCCCAGCAGTCTTTCACTTTTGCAATTTTGAGGCTGCAAAGAGTGGAGACCTGCTGCCTCTTCCCATGGTACCTGCAGCCCATCATTTTTATCTTTCTGTTCCTTCTCAACAATCAAGATCTCAGCTCTGTCTTTATAGTCACAGCTTCCTGGCCAAACTCACAATGTTTTAAGTCACACTGCTGGGCTCTTTGCTCTTGATTTGCAACATATATCTGGCAGAAAGCTCCCAACAATAGTCATGACACTGCCTCAAAATTTGACTGCCTTGAAATTTCTTTTGTCAGTTTAGTTAGTGCACCGTGTTTAACTTTAGTCTCAGGCAAAGTCTCTGGACATGAGCAAAATGCAGACAAGCTTTCTGCCAAGACATAATAATTCCTGTCTACAAGGTCCTTCATAAGGCTCATATGTTCCCTGATTGTGTGGTGATTGGATCACAAGGACAGTATACTTATCAGTATCCACTAAATCTACTAAATACTTCATAGCTAAATGTGCTATTAGGGGTAGGGGCCAATCACAAAGAGCAGGTCACTGAGGGTGTGACCTGGAGGGGTGTATTTCCCTCCCTGGCTCCTTCTTTTGCCCTCTGATTCCTCGCAACTTTCATCCACTAGACTCTTCTACCACGCTCTTCCTGCTTTTGAGCCAGTGACCTATGAACAGAATCCTCTAAAAACCACAAGCCAAAATAAAATCTGTCTGTTTTAAGTTGCAGGTGTTGGATATTGTGTCCTACTGACAGGAAAATAACTAAAACCTTCTTGTACATTCTCTTTCCATGATGCCATGTACTGTGATGTAACACAGCCAAGGGAAGCCCTCACCAAATTCTATTTTATATTTACACCTCCAAAACTGTGAGCAAAATAAAGCTATTTTCTTTGTAAATTACCCATTCTCAATATTTTCTTATAGTAGTGGAAAACACACTGATATATCCCATGATATTATCTACCTTAGTATTATTCTGTTTTTTTTTTTTTTTATCAGTACCGGGGATCAAACTCATGACCACACACTGGCAAGGCAGGTGCTTATGCCGCTGAGCTAAATCCTCAGCCCTTTAGTATTATTCTGTGGGCACACAGGATACTTACTAGTTATTGGCTAGAGTGTTCTATAAATGTGATATCCTGTGGGCTGATGGTATGTTGACTTTTTCCTATATACTTGGAGGCTTTTCTAGTTGTTCTATCAATTGTTTTGAGAAAAGTATTGAGGTCTCTGACTATAATTTTAGACTCATCTATTTCTCTTTTCATTTCTAACAGGCTTTACTTTCTCTGTGCTTAAAATTTGTTCGGTACGAGCTCCAGAGATCCGACCATGGAGGGACTCAGGGTGCAGCACACAAAGGCAATTTGCCTGCCCTTGAAGCATCCCTGGCATGAAACAGGAGAAGAATCACTCAGTGGCTCCCATGATCCTACAGGCACAGGTTGAGAATCAAACATCCCCCCACCCCCCAACCCCCACTAGCAAGTGAGAGCCAGAGATCTAGGCATCTCTTGAGAGGTTGACCATATGCAATGTAGCAGATAGGGGGATTTCCTTCTACCATCTCTTTGAAGGCAAATATTGTTATCACTGTTTTGCTTTGTTCTGATTAATGGTATTGCTCTATTCAATATTCTGTTTTGATAAGTTCTAGAATGTCCTGTATTTCCTTTGATTTGGCTATACCTGATTGAAAGAACAACTGTTGTGAAGATAACGGGATATACTATGGTACCTATTACTGTTATGCCAGTAACCTGTTGAGGGTTTCTGTACCAAATTCACTGCATTATCTCAGTTGGCTTTGTTCTGTCTTGTTCTGTTGTATTTTGCTATCTTCAAAATAAAAACTTAAAATAAATAAAAAATTTAAAAAAGTAATTAACAACAAAACAAATCAGTAAGGTACTGAGCAAGCTGAAACATGATATAATGGATTTAAAAAGCAAAAGGAGGAAAACAAAGTGCTCTAAAGGATATAACTGTGTGTATGGTTAAGTGTGTAGGATTGATAACCATGTTGCTAAGTTTTTGTTGGATTGTTGAACAGAACTGTTTGCAGCCTCACTGTTTGAATGTCCACTTTGTATGCTTTAATTTTGTAACTGGAACAACTATATCTAAGAAGACAATACATAATTTATCAACTAGTGATTTCTTACTATTTTTTTCTTTTTCTTTGAAATTCTGTATTGTTTCTTCCCTTTTTCTGTTTTGCTTTTTTTTCTCTTTAAATAAAATTTTAAAAAAGAAAATTACTACATGAGTTAATATTTAGCTTTAAGAGTTTAGTTTAATGCTTAATAGAATAGTTTGGACTTATTTGTAGTAATCTAAAACTCATCTCCTTTGAATTAGAAAAAAGTTAATGGTGAGTTAAACTGAGTTAGAAATTTTCAGAATATCCATCCTAAATATACACACTTAATTCGCACATATTTACACATAAAAGGGGATATACACTCACATCCCAAATGTATAAACCACATGAAAGTAGACTTGCATTTTAATAAAGAATTTAGAGTAGGTGCTAAAATTGTGGGGCAAGGAGAGTCAATTGAAAAAAAATTGGTACATTCATATTTATCATCACTATGTTTCTTAGTCAGTTGACCTCCTTATTTTATTAACATACCTGTCAATGTCATTATTTCTTTTAAAGTCTACTTCCTAAAATATTAACACAGCTTTTTAAGAATTATTATTGTTATGGTGTATCTTTTGCTATTACTTAATTTCAATTTAATTTATGTATATAATTATATTCAACATGATTTCCTTTAGATAGAATATGTATAGCTAGATCATATACTTTCTGTCCACTCTCCAAGTCTCTGTATTTGGGTTGGTATAATTACATGTTATATCAGCAGTGGTATTCTTATCTTATCGTTTACATGTAATTAATATGTACAACTTTAAATCTGCTTTCCTCCTGTTTGTTCTTTCAGTTTTTACTTCTCTGCTTTCATGATGACCTGTAGTTTATTTGAACTTTGTTGGAATTCTTCTTTGATTTATCTTTTGAATTTTTGAGCTTATATCTTCTAAAAGCTTTTTTTGTGGCTGGTTTAGGCTTTGTGCAGCATATACATGATTTATCACAGTCAAGTAGTGCAAAATCTTACCTTTCTTTGTATCCCTCTGCCATTCTTCTTTTATAATATAATTATCCTCCATATATATTGAGAATCCCATCAGGCAATGTTATAATTTTAGCTTGAATCAGCAACACAACTTAGAAACCTCAGGAAGAGATAGAAAGCCTATTGTATTTGTTGTTATTTTGCTTTCTGTCTTTTATCCTGACCTGCTACCATTCCTTCTCTTTATCATTACCTTCCTGTTTAAAGAACATTCTTTAATCATTATGTTTTAGTTTCAAAATTTCTGTGTGATCAGTTTCTAAGTCATTTATGTATCTGGCAAAGATTTCTACTTATTTGCTGAAGCTTTTCATTTTAGCTTTTGTTTCAAGTGTGTTTATAATTGCCCATTAAGACTTTTATAGTGATTGCTTCGAAATTCTTTGTCGGATAATCTTAACATCATTACTATCTCAGTATTGGCATCTATTTTTCAATCTAGTTTGAGCTCTTTCTTATCCTTTGTCTGATAAATCACTTTCAGCTGAAATTAATAAAATTCTTCATTTTATGTGGTGCTCTTTAAGGATGTTATTTATTTCTTCTGTTTTAGAAAGTACATTCCAAAGCTAGCCTGATAGTTAAGTGTGGAGCCGCCTCTCGTTACTGCCAGGTAAGTTTGAATTGCAGCTTCTCCCCTCAGCCTCCACCAGCATCTGGGAGTGAGGAAAATGTTTTGGTGCTGCCGCCTGGGAGCTGAGGCTTGAGCCCCCAATAGAGAACCCCAGTACCGCTGCCCACTGGGCCTCCTCTGACCGTGTGAGTAGAATGAATGCCAACCTCGGTACCTGTCAGCAGTGTCAAAAATTCTGGCTCTTCCTGAGATCTACTCTGACACATGCAGTGAAGTGGAGAGGAAGCTTGTCTGCCTTCTGGTGTGGGTGGAAGTCCCGTCCACCCATGTCTCCCTACTGATGTCTCAGGAGAGACAGAAGGAGGCCAGGAAGTGAGGCCTTTTTGTGGTGGCTGGGGATGAAAGCTGGCCCTGCACTCAGCCTTCTCTGACCGTGGCTCAGCAGAGGAGTTGGGGAGTCTCTCTGCAGCCTGACCTGTGTGGTGGAGCCACCAGCACAGTGGAGTCTGGCTAGAGAGGGAGAAATTATTGCCTAAAATTTGTCTATTTTGCCAGACTGTCCCTTTTTGGATCACTGGGTTAGAAAGATCAGTCTTTTCCTGTGGTTTCTTTGGCATGTGTTGGTTACCATTTCTGCATTGTTGGCTTCTCTAGGATTCATTCTGGAATGCACGAGGCAACAACAACAACAACAACAACAACAACAAAAAAAAACAGAAGCAAACAACCCAAGCCGCCATCCAACCAACAAAACCATAAAACAGGAAATTCATCATGTTCTGAGGTTCTTAGCTTTTCTGTCTTCTCCCTTTACTTTTCATAGTCTTCTTTTCTTTATTTTATTCATCGTGCTCAGGGAATTTAGTCATACTAAAGCACATCTGCTGGGCCTCACTGGGAGTGGAAGCTCCCCTCTTTGTTGATTACTAAAGGTAGCTTCAGATTCAAACTTTAATATGAATTTGCATTTTCTGTTTTTGGGTTGAGTGAGCTGAAACGGGAAGGGATGTGTGATTCTGTGATCAACTGCATTTCACTTCAGAATCCCACGGGGAGTCTGAGTGTGTGTGTGTGTGTGGGGGGGGGGCGGTGCTGAGATACCATAATCTGCTCTGCCAAAACATGAACCACCTTCTTCCTCCTTCTGCTCTCAGTCTAACTTCTCTGTTAATGCAGACAGACTGTTTTGTTTTTTTCCTCCCATTGACCACATGTTGGCAGTGGAGAGACAGCAGAGTTTTCATCGGCTTGATATAGTTTGATGTACTCTTACTCCTTGTCCTGGGCTAGCAGTACTCCTGAGGAGTACCTGTGATACCTTCAGCCAGGAGGATACTTAACCTTCAGCATTCAGCCTGGCCATCTCAGAAGGGATAGAGTCTACACTTATTCAGTACTTCACCCTCTCCTACGCAGCTACTAGATTTAGCAAACAAAACTACATGACAACCAGGCAAATAGGATTTTCATCTAAACTCCTCATATGTTTTTAGTATAAGTATGTTCCATGAAATATTTGGGACACACAGGCATTATTTCTGCTATATCTGAAATGCAAATTTGATTCTGTCTTGTGTTTTATCCGGCAATGCTATCAGGAAGGAAAATTACTCCTTCCCCTTCTCTCTTAATTTTTCCCCCTTGTATAACACATGAAGGAGGGTGGAATGGCTGAGGCTTTTATAGGACAGAATCATATACCTCTGGGTAGAAGAATCCAGGCCTAATTGCTTACAGTGCTCTTTAGAATGTGGATAATTAAGGCTTCCTTTTTCTCAGCTCTACGTCTTAATTTTTATGAACTAGGAAAACTTGCTTTCAGCACACCACTATAGAAAAAAGGATTAGTCACACTATAATCAAATGCTGAGAAAAATGTAATCATGTTCCAAAATATATAATTCAGGTAATTAATGTTGTGGACACTGTGAAGCCGTAGCATCAGGGAGGGTTGGATTGTGTGTCAGTGCCTCTGGGTCTCTGACTCCCCATCAGAAGATGAAGTGTCTGAACCAGGGGACATCTGGCTGATGCATGACAGTAAGTGGTTTATTTCCTGGTGCTTCAGAGTTCTAGCTGAGGACTCACAGCTGTGGACAATAATAAAAACAATCACTAACATTGAGAATTATGGGCAAGAAGCCACTGTTGGATCTTTGTGTATATTTACTCACTGACACTATACAGCGGCTCCTGGCATAGATGTTATTATTGTCAACCACATTTTAGTAAACTTACAGTGGATGACAAGTATCTTCACACAGTATGAACTTGTCCCTAGGGATTTTCCCTTGTGGCATCTTACAGAGCTTATAAGCGTAAGCCCTGCCTGGCAGAAAAAGCTGGCAATCTTTTGAGCAGGTTTCTTTGACATCAATTCCAAGAAACAGAAGACTTGGACATTGTTCTTCTCCCTAAAGAGGGGACAGTGGTACAATTCCCACCTAACCAATTACAGGGTACTCTAAGTAGTGACGGGCTTGAGGTTTTGTGAATTTGTGATCTTGCCTTATGGTGTGGATCGAGGCTACTCAAAACCCCACCATGCCCTCCTACCATGACTGTCTGAATAGGGCATTTAAAAGCCAAGATAGATCCTCAAATATTTAAACACTTTTTGTTTATTTCTTCTAATCTGCCATTGCTGTCTAGATTCTGGAAGATCTTGCAGGAACCAGGGTGCAGTTCGGGGAGACCTGGAACGGGGTGGGGGGTGGAATTATTTGCCTTTCTCTTCCCCTTCCAGGGCAGTGGGCAGAGCTGGCAGAGGGTGTCAAGAATAAGGGGTTCATTCAGTGGGATTTGACTTCCTGATACCTGGACATGCAATCACTCTCAGGACTGAGAATGACTAGAACTCTTTAATTTGCTTGGATCCTGCGAGAGGGAAAACCAGTGCCTGTAGATCTCCATTTCCTCGGTGCTTCCTTCCAAATTCAAGGTTAAGAAAGCGTAGAAACCACCTCAGGACGGAGCTCAGAAATCCACCAGAGGTTTAAATTTTGATCTCCTGGAGTCACTCTTTACTTTAAGATTTATTTATTTATTTTTTACATTCCTTAAAACCTTTTATTACCACCGGGTAATCTGCTTTATCTGGTTGTTAAAGACACTCGAAGACATAGGTTCTCCAGTAGTTATTGTCCTGGTTACCTAATAATTATCTCTACAGATCACAAGGATACTGATTATTGTTAAACCTAAATAAGCACTGGTGAATTACATACAATGAATAGTTTAAATGACATTCCATTTAAACCAAAATAATTAAGGTATAATTAAGGTGTAGAATATTCTTGTTTTGAAGACAAGAAAATTGTGGCTCAGAGTGGTTTATTGATTTGTCCCAGGTGACCAGTAAGTTATGTAATGGAACTATATACATCAAAACCAATGCTGCCTAACTCCAAGCTCATACCACAGGAAGAGGGGTAATATCTGAAAATAGAGATTCAACACAATAAGGTCATAGTAGCCTGAGTGTAATCAACTTTAAACAGTATATAATAGCTACTTGTGACCAAGGAATATAAGTATCTCAAGGTTTACTTTAAGATTTAAATACAGTTTCCTAATCTACATACCTGGGATTTGTCCTGTCCCCAGGATTCCAGATTCTTGGCATTGAGATGAACTGGGAATTAGCACCCACTGCCCGCTCTCTCCTTCCTATTGCTCAGGCTCAGGGCAATCATTGCCTTCCAGATCCAGCTGCGGAGGTGTCCCTCTGCCACCTTGTCTGCATCTGTCATGCCTCCATACTCCGTTCTTTCTGCTTCTGTCTCCTCCCGTGTTTCAACCCTCTTTCATTTCCTTCAATTTCTATATTTTTTCAGGTTCCAAACTCTTTTTGTAATTTTTCCCTTTGGAAACTCAAATTTATTTCCTTTTAAGAAGTTGGTTATGCCCTTTCTCTGTCTCTTTTCTCATGTGGGCTTAGCCAAAGGGTCCCTTGGTTGTCCACCTGAAGGATGCATTAACGTGTTTCAGAATCAGTGGCACCTTCCACTTTTGAGGTGAATTTCGTCTGTGCCCCTTACCTTACAAGGGAGAAGCAGTGTGCATTCAGTTTTGTCTTAAATAGCATTTTCCTTCCATCTGCGCTGACATAGTGTACACAACTGAGAAGGGATGAGAGTGGTAATAATACTAATATTACCACTAATTATGGCCACAATATTCCCTAGAGCCGTGAAATCTGTAAATCGAAGCACCTGACCTTTCTTATATCTTGTAAACTGACTCTAGTAGAAGAGTGTTCATGGACTATTTCACAGAAATAGGTGACTTCAAATTTCTTGAGTCTGGGTTCTTTTGAACAAATGTTCACACCACAAACGTGGCTACTCAATCATCATTAACCTCAATTTACTTATAACAAGAGATTCCTAGGTTGCAGAGATCTTTGATGGAACTGTTTACATGTCTGTTGTGAAGCACTTTAGTGTGTATTCTCATGAATGCTTCTCTGTGCAGTACTGTGAGATACAATTCATGGTTAACACCCATTGTGGGTCAGTTAGGGATAGATAACGTGGTCTGTGAGTGGTGGGTCCAGTTTGGGAGCTTGACTCTCCTGTTTTAAAATCCCATGCCACCTGTGAGATGAATGGGGTTGACTTAGCTCTATGAGATTTAGTCATTTGCAAGGGTCAACTTAAAGGAGAGAATATTTGGTTGGACTTGGGGAAGGTGCACATAAGTTGTCAATTGGTTCAGATGAGGATATATATTACAGACAGTTTGATAGACCTTCCCTGTGGCTGAGCACTTGTATAACATTGTCTATTGCTTGTGGGCCATGGAAAAGAATCAAAATACTTTTGTAAGTTTAACACATTTCAGCTGAAGCAGAGTGTAAGGGGCTATTTTTAAAGTGTTAACAATGTGCCAAGTGATCTATGTACATTTTCTCAATCTATGTGGTTATTAACATCATTTTAAAGTCAAGGAAACTCAAAGAATAGGAGATTGTGTGACTAGTAAAAGTGAAATATTCATTGACGATTGCTATAGCAAACATTTATTGAGCATGTGATATGTTCCAGACACTTTGTGTCTTTATTGCCTTAATAATCACCATGAGAAGTGTACATGGGGGGGCACCATTACTGTTGGGGTGTGAGGGACTAATGAGCCGGCAGTGGGGCAGATGGAAATGAGAAGATCAGCTAACACAATGATGAAAGCTGGAGAACAAAGCTTAGGTGTATGTTAATGCTACACTTCCCGATGCTCTTGAGTGCAATCTGGACCTTGCAGAAGGCTGCTGAATTGGGTTGGTGTTGCCCTTTCACTTACCCACGTAAGGCAGTGGGCAAGGACAGACGGAAGGTTTTATGTGTGCCAATACCTATTTGTTACCAACAACTAACTCTCTCTGCCTCTGCTGTAAGGAGGGAGGGTGGGGCAAAAGGCTGCTTTTCCCCTGGAAACCAGAGGAAAAGCCAAAAGTTTCTTCCCGTACTCTCAATAATTTAACCTTTTTATTTTATGAAGCAGTAGAAGGGACAGGACACTAAATGCCCCACGCTTCTCTAATCCTTGTGTGGCAGACCCAGGACATTGGCTGATGGAATTAGTGTCCCTGTCACATTAGGCTGTGGAGCTCTTGACTGCACTCTTCATCCATTGCATATTGTCTGGATTAGCAGGAGCAGACGACAGGGTGGGACAGGGTGGGACCCGAGGGGACCTCCATCTTGGGAAGTCCAGCTCTCCTCTGCCTACTTGCCCCGTGTGCTCCTCTGTCTTTACTGGCTTTGAGAGCAACAACCAGCCATGACCAAAGCCATGCCCTGGTCCTCACTGTCCCTCCTTCACCCGCTCTGCCTCTCACTACTCATGGCTTCGCACATTTCCTGTTGGTCCAGAGTTCCAGAATATGCTTCTGGGTACCATTGACAGCTCACGTCAGTCCTACATATAGGCAGCACCCAAATAGCAAAACGATTTTGGTTCAAATTTAATTAACATTCTCTCCATCTAGACATTGTAATGATGAAGGCAATTTGAGTGCCACTAGATTTAGTGTGTTCCAGGCATCAGCTCACAAATGGAAGCACTATGGTTTTATTATTCTAATATTTCTCTCCACACTGGGATAATATTTCAAGATGTTAGTTTCTGAGTTTCTTTTCCAAAGATTTTCTGTTTCACTGAGGTCCTCCACCTTCCTACAGACGCCTTACTTCTCTGTGGTTGTTCCACAGGAACAGCAAAAAGGCACGGGAATGTGTGACGTGCATAGTTCAGAGATGCCCAGGGATTCCTGGGAAGTGAAAGAGGAGATAAAATGGTGGAAAGGGAATAAACACTCAGGTTTCTCATAAGAAGAAGCTCTTTGTACCCTGCTGTCCTATACACAGGACAAGCAAGATGGGCCATGGCAATGACAACCTTCTTTACTTCCTGAGAACCAGGTGGAGAGGTGACTTTCCCAGCTGTGTCTGGGGGAGGTGATAATTTGCCAGTGAAGAAATGGTCTCGGGATGTGTGTGGGCAGAGAGGGCTTGTAAGCACCTCTAGGAATCCTCCACCCAGCAAGTGCAATGCAGTGTCAACCAAAAGACTGCATATGTCCTGTGTCCTCATAGAGGACCCAGGAGAGCTGAGACAGAGCCCAAGCCAAAGACTCCTCGATGCTAGAGATAAAGAGAGGCATTGCACTGAATGAGGGGGCAGTAGCTGGGGAACAGATAGGGCCGGGGCTCTCCCTCCAGAGACCAGAATGGACAGATGGCAACTGAGAGCACCTCTTAGTTACCTAAATGTGGACAGTTACCTCCATCTCCCCCTTTAAGTGTCATATAACACCCAGGGATCCATTTTGAGTTAATTTGTTGTATTTCATGAGAAATAGGGTCAAAACCTAAATATGAGACCTAAGCTAAGAAACTAGCAAAGAACATAGGAGAAACACTACAGTGTATCAATGTAGGCAGAAATTTCATGGATAAGACCCCAAGGGCAAGAGTCAAACGCAAAAATAGTAAGACGGGATTTTATTGCACAAAGAGGCCTCCACACAGCAAAGGAAACAATCAGCAGTGAGGAGACAGCCCAGAGAATGGGTTTGCAATTAATAATAAACAAAAGTAATCAGAATATAATATATAATTAACATAAAATGTAATAATAGAAAGTCAAATTAATAATGGGCAAATATATGGACTGACACTTCTCAAAAGGAAAAGTTTTAATGATCAAAAATTTAAAAATACCCAACTTCATAAGCCATCAGGAAAATGCAAATCAAAATCACATTGGGAAATTATTTCATCCCCATTAGAATGACTTATAAAAAAGACAAAAAGTAATAGTGTTTAGAAGAAAAAGGTGGGAATGCAAACTAGTGCATTCACTGTGGGGAACAGGACAGAGGTTCCTCAAGAAACTAAAAGTAAATCTAGCATGTGATCCAGCTTTCCAGCTTCTAGATATAAGGAAATGATCAAAGAGATAACTGCATATCCATGTTTATCATGGCACTATTCATGACAACCAAGGTATAGAAACAACCTAGGTTCCCATCAGTGGATTAATGGGTAAAGACAAGGTGATCTTCTATTACTGAAAACAAAGCTTATAAGTAGGAAGATGTGAAAATGTATCTTTACAAAAGCAAGAAAGGAATTGAAAAAGTTAAATGATCAGAGCTCGAAGGACATTACATATTTCACCTTAAAATGTCAGTATTATTTAATACTGGGAGAAAATGTTTTGATATAACTTGTAGTTTTAATGGGACAATCTGATACTGTGTACTCAAATGGGATTAGAGTCAACCTATAATTTTGTAGCTTCTAAATGTAGCAAAATATTCAAACAGAATCAAAGTCTACAACTGTGACATATTTTGTTATGAAAATGTGTGCATTGTAGAAAAGCATTGCAGGGTGGTAAATGGTTGTGGTGGTGAAGGATGCCAACATTTTCATGTATTTCAGTAACAATGGGTGAAGAATATTCTTCAGGTAGCAGAATTTACACTGAAATTCCTTGAATGTCATTTCATCTATAACAAAAGCATTTTCTCATTTGAAATTATGAGATCTCCAGAAAAAAGTCAATTTGTAAGTACTTACAATTGCAAATTTGATACCAACGGAATGCATCTCTGGGAAAGATTTTAGATGATTTTACATAAAAAACTTTAAAATAGTAAGACTGCTAAAAATATACTTTTTAAAAGAAAAATATCACATTAAAATCATACATGTAGGTACATCTGATAAGAGTGATGAAACGTGTCAAGAGATAACATCATATCACTGTTATTTTAATATTTATAGAATAAATATATTTTTAATATATATTGTATATATGGATTTTTGCTACTTAAATAATTTTAGAAAGAGTTTTATTTTTAAAAAGAGTTTTGGCTCCGAATATTTTCCTATACCTACTGGTATGATAATCTCTTGTTCTTTGTAATATACATATACATGTATATAAACATAAAGACATATGCATATACATATATATATATATATATATATGTGTGGTGTGTGTGTGTTTTAAATGTTCTTTCATTTTTAAAGTGTTATTATTTGGATGATACTGCATACTAACCCAACATATCATAAAAATATTGTTTTAGAATGAAATATTTTTCTAGAAAAATCTAAAACGTAATTTCTTTAAAGGTCCTTCTATTATAGGGTAAAGAGTAGCAGCTTTCAGGTAAGACATACCTGTGCTTTTCCAACAACAAATGGAAGTATTGCTTATTAATTAAGTAACTTATCTTTGGAGCATTCCTCCTTTTGGGGCACTGAGTATATAACAAAAGGTTATTACAAAGATGTTAGCATGAAGGTAAGCAGCAGAGGAAAACCCAATTTTGGTTAAATAACAAAATTGAAGAGAAATGAGAGTGAGGTAGCAAGACAGCAAGAGAGAAAAACAATAATTTTCATATTCATAATGAAATATTTTAGCTTGATATCCAGCTAGGGAAGCACTACTAGCTGGCGACCCCTGTTTTTACTCTGTGTTCCTTGAATATTGCAGAAAGAGTGAAACAAATGAGTGACCCTGTGATGTTCTATCTTTTCCTGATGTTATTAAAAGTCTCAGCATGCAACAAAAGATATATTAATACATTATGAAGGTTAAGTAAAAATCTTGAAACCTGAAATATGAATCAAATTCATCAGCATGTGTTTATATTGTGTTTTATTTTAAGAATTGTTCCCTAGCACAGTCCTAGAAAACACAGAAGTAGTAGTCACCTACCCAGTGACCATGAGCATCCTTCCTCCCTGGGTTGTAGTTTCCAAATACATTTCTTACTAAAAAGAAACAGACTGTGAGATGTAAGGTCTGTGCCTTCTACCACTTGTTTTCTCTGGGACCCAAGGCAGCCTTCCCCATGTCCTTTCAGCTAGCACCCACACCACAAGATCACCTGAGTGTGGTCTGCTTATCTTTTGAGAGCTGGCCCTCTCCTTCTAGCATCCCTTCCACTGCTCCTAGGAAACCACAGGTTCTGCTTTTAGAAAAAGATCTGTCAAAGGCATCATGCTGCCAAGCTGACAGCAGAGAAAGCTTCTGTTGGCTTCCATCTGGGAACCAAGCAGTTACAGATGGGCAGACTTACTGCAACCTTGAAGAGTAAAATAAGAAGACTTCTGCTCACAAGGTTAATGACTAAAAGGAAAGAGAAAAGGCTGGATTTTCAGATAGTGTCACACATTACAGCAATTTAAGATGTGAGCTGAGTTCAGCGAATGGGCTCCACACCTGCTGCCACTTCACAGCCCCTCCATTCTTTCCCTTACTCACCCATGAGACATGATGACTTCCACTTATAAGGTGCCTTATGGTGCTGCTGCAGCTGTAGATTTGAGGAAAATATTTCTGAACTGCATCACAACGTGCCATCATATTAGCCAGCTTTGTCATTACTGGAAACAATATCTTATACTCACAATTTAAAGAAGAAAAGGTTTCATTTGGCTCATGGTTTCAGGGGATTCAGTCCATCGTCAGTTGACTCCAAGGCAGAAGCACAATGGAAAGGGGTTGGTGAGCACATCTGCCTAGTTCATGGAGGCTGGGAAGCAGAGGATGGGAACAGCCCCAGAAAGGAAGGAGCAAGGAGCCAGACATAGACCCCAAGGCTGTGTCTCCATGACCCACTGAGATACAGCCTTGGGTGGATTTCAAAACTGATCAAGTTGATTCTCCACCATGTCACACTATTCTGTTCTGAGAGAGACATCTGAAAGGGATATAAAATCTACTTAGGTATAATACAAAACTAAAGTTTATTAATATTTCACAGATAGAAAAATTGAGATCCTAGGAATGCAAATGATTTGCATAGTGTTATATGACAAGGAGGTGACAGGCAGCTTGTTTCAGGATAAAGAACCTTGAATTTTGAGTCAGGAACATGAATTTCCACTTTACCGTGAATTACAATTATCAGTGGGTTTTTGTTAGCAGGAAGGCATTCTATTTCAATTCAGTTCTCAGATTTATAAATAAGGCATAATGCAAACAGCCTTCAACTGGCAGTTTTTGAAGCTGTGAATAAATGAATTCATGCAGACTTCTGATTTCTGTTACAGCATGAAAGGAGCTTGAAGTGATCTCTTATGTTCATATAACAGGAAAAGGCTGAACAGACTGAAAATCAACAGTTCTTCATAGGTCTACCAGAATACTGAAGTGATACAACAAGACTGTACCCTTTAAATTCAAAAACCATAGAAATGGATTCAAGGAGTCACAACATCCTGGAACAGAATCCTAGGGGCAGAAAATTAAATGAGAACCACTTAGGTAAACCCAGTCTATAATTAGGTAATTAACGTAGTTCCAAATTGAACAGAATTGAGTTAAAAACTCTAGGTGTGGAAAGACAACAAGAAGGTAAGCCACAGGTTTGTAGATGTCAAAATATACAAAGAACTCCTAAATCAACAGTACATCGAATAGATCAATTTAAAAATGGGCACAATGCATGGACAGACACCTCCTTATAGACGATATACAAGTGGGAAATCTATACTCTCTCATATGTCATTGTAGAAATGAATACTAGCTCCATGTTGAGCTATCACTGTATAGCTGTTAGAATGACTGAAACTCAGGACACGGATCACACCAAATGCGGGTGAAAATGTGGAGCAATAGCAACTCTGCTTTTTGCTGAAAGCTGGGGTTGAAAAAAAGCAACTAATACAGAATTCTGGTTTCCAAGCTGTTCATTATCAACTGTAGGTTCCCATTGTGTATAAATTACACTAGAATTTTTGCCTTATGTGGCGAATTGTGTTCCATGCCATTCACATATGTCTGCTGCTTTTCACAATTTTCTGGTGTAGATACTAATATTACTCCCACTTACAGGTGAGGAAACTGATTCATAGAACTTGTAAATAATGGGCTGGAGTTTACGCCCACGTGTTCTCACTCTGAGTCCTTAATGACCATCTAAAATATTTATTACAGAGACAAGCTGATGGGAAAGAACAGATAAAGCGATTAGATAAAGGATCTCAGGTTGAGATGAACCTTGAAGGACGGAAAGATGTGTGACAAAAGTTTTCTTGAAAACAAAGTCCTATTTTCTCATTCTAGAATCTCTGCAATTACTTTATTCAACAAATATTCACTTAGTGCCTCCTCTCTGCCGGGCAACAACTGGACATGAATATAAATCAACACTAGGCAGGTTGGAAGGGTCAGCATTAGCAGAGAACCACTTTCTGGTGTTCATGTTTGCAACCAGCATTTGTCACAGGGAGCATCTGATGTCTTACAACAGCAGTTACATGAATTAACCCAAAGGGTACCATACAGCCTGCAAAAAACTTCCATTCTCCATCTGTCTTCCACTTCAACATCCTAGAATACTGGGTAATGTAGATAACCAATAAATGTAGAGTGGGAACAGCGAAGAGAATATTACAAATAATACAAAGCCTGCAAAGTAAACTCAATTTAAGTTCCCTAAACTTCCCCCATTATTATATTTTTATGAAAAATTAAAGTCTCCAAGTTAAATTTTATTCCATTTGAAAGTTACAGTCCAATGAAACTAAAAAATAATTCTTTCTTTCTTAACTCCAGTTTGCTTCATCTCCATCCTGGATCTACAAGGTGGGAATAGTTATTGCTCTGATTTCACAGGGACTGTATCGAGAAATAAAATTCAGTTAGGCTTGCAAATTATTTCTTCTGAGATGTGTTCAGTGAATGGGAGGAATCATGATGTCACTGCCTTCTGAAAAGTGTCAGGCGAGCATCATGTTGTCATAAACTGAGATCTAGCTCACTGGGACCCAAGGTTCCCACAGTATAACTTTAGGCACAGTGATGACAGCTGATCTGAGATGTTTATCTACATTTGGATCCCAGGGCAAGACCGAGGCCCAGATTCAGCTCCCTGCACCAACCCTGGTGTGAAGGTTTCTTTTGCATGGTTTCAGCTACCACTGGTTAATCACAGGGTTAGGATGCGATAGGCGTATGTACCAACTCTCCATGATGATTGTATTTATCATGTGTCATAATCACGCACATAAAACACAAATACATGTAATAAAATACAAAGCAAAAATATTAAATGGAAGATTTCAGAAGTAAATAAATTGTGAGTTTTAAATTGTTGCAATTCTGAAAAGTGAGACAAAATTTCATGTCGTCCTCCATTCTACCCGGGATGTGAATCATTCTTTGTGCAGTGTGTCTGTGCTGTATCCACCACCTCCCTATTAGTCACTTACTAACAGTGTGGTTATCAGATTGACCAGTGCTGTATCCCAACCTTGCTTTTAAGTATCCCTTATTTCTGTTAATAGTGACCTCAATTCCTGAGCAGAGGGTTGCTGGAAATTTAGATGTGCCAAAAGGAAACCATAAAGTGCTTCTTTGTAAAAGTTCTTGATTTAAGGGAGAAAAATAACTGTATGCTGAGGTTGCTGAGATGTATGCTGAGGTTGCTGAGATGTATGCTAAGAATGAATAATTGATCTGTAACACTGTGAAAAAGGGGAAAAATACATGTGCATTTTCCTGTTGTACTTCAAACTGAAAAAGTTACAACAGTTGTATATGATAAATGATAAATTAATTAGGATAGTAGAGGCATTACATTTTAGGGTTGGTGAATGCACCATTCCAGGCATTCTCTGGGCAACTTGGAATGTATCACTCAGGGTTAAGAAAAGAGTACTGTAATAAACCAGGCTTCAGGGCCCAGAGATGCGAATGCTGACATTGTAGTTGAGGATAATCATTTTCAGTGCCTTCTGGCTCCAGCAGGAAAATCAGTTTCGGGACCTGTGTGGAGCTAGAACAGCATGTGCAGGTCAACTCTGCAGCTGGGAGAAGAGGAGGCAGGCAGGAGCCAGGAGTTAAATGCACTCTGAAAGATTCTGACCTTTGCTTTGCCTCTGGAGTATGAGCTGGTTATTTCAAAATGAGATATGTCAGTTTGGCTTGAAGTTCTCTTCAGACTTCAGGGCATCTGCATGGTTCAACCTCTCAGGTGTGGCTCAAAGAGTGCACATATTTAAGTTTTTTTAAAAAATTAAATAAAAAAATTGTGATTAATTCCTTTGAATTCCTGTACCCCCTTGAACATTCTTCTTGTTACTTCCTGGAAGTCCTCTTTCTCGAGTATCTTTAGTTGTGCTGTTGTGACTGTCTTAATGTTGTGAATTGGCTCAAAGCATTTACTTTCATGGTTCTTTGAACTTGGTGGAAGACCCAGAGGTCACATGGTGTCAGATCATGTGAATAACATGAATGACAACATACCATAATATTTTTACAAGTCTGTCTTCCTTTTGGGTGGCATTTGGCAGCAGCTGTCACTATATTTGTGATTACATCTCACAAATACACTCATTCCAGATTTAGGGCATTCTTGCTGTGGGCAGCCAGGTCTTGAGAAACACCTACCTGGAGGTTTAGATCTCAGTGAGGGTAGAATAAAGTCACTCTCAATAGCTCCCTCTCCAACCTCATCACATCTGTGTAAAGGAATGAACAAACTAGAGACTAGCACATCAATTGTCCTTTGGGGAAACGAAATGTGCTTTTTCCTACCTTGCATTATGTGCCTGGTATAGTAGGCACTATATTATGCTCATTTAATGGGTTGAATCAATGTGCAACTCCACTCTTCAAATTCTCAGAGTGGGTACATCTCTCTGTGAAACTGAGGAATGAATATTAGGCAGAAAAAATAGCATTTTCCATCCCAGGAAGATCCAAATAGATTTTTTTTTCTTTCTGTGTCCCTTTCAAAACATGTTCCTTGTAGTGTTTCTTGAGAAAAGAAAAAAGGAGAGAAAAAATGAAGGTAACAAGATAAGAAACGAACAAGACAGACAGAGAAGAACATGATGCTGTTGGTATTTTCCTACTAACTTCCAGTGTGGATCAGGCATCCTGCTGACCTGCCCAATCACAGCTATGTGCTTGGTCTACTTTTAAACTGCCATGGCTCCCTGGACTCAGTTTTCCCACCTGAGTATCTATAAGTCAAAATATTTACCTGATATCTGTGATTATGAACTGGGGCAATTCTAGCAAGATCTGCAGGAAGCTGTATTTATTGAGTGACAGGCAGCTATGCAGAAGCTGACAATGAACTAATGGCTGTGCCTCCAAAGAATCTGTGGGAAACTGTCCTCCTCCTCCTGCCAAAGCCACAGATAGTTTTCATTTTCTCGCTTCTCTCCCCTCTGCTTTCATGTGTCAATCAAACATCAAGACCCTTGAAAGAATTTGAACGGTTTCTCTCTGTTCATCTTGAGTCCAGCTCCTACTCACTCACTCACTCACTCACTCACTCTTTCCTGTATCTCTTCTCCCTCACTGTGACCTTCATTTGCATCCTCCCTCCACTGAAGTGGATTTTAAATAGTATTCTCAGAAGCCCTAATATTTAAAGGCATATTTCAGTGATCCCTTGTTGCATTCTGTTCAAACAGAGAAATCTTGCTGAGATGATTTTTTACTTTTTTCTTTTTTAAGCCGAAAGGCACTTTTTTAAAAAAAGTATGGTCAGAAGAGACCCATGGAAAATTATAAAGCAAAGATGATTCAGAATCTGTCCTGGAGAAATTTATGAATCTTATTTATCAATTATCTTTCTTAATTGAATTTCATCATTCAGCCTTTAATTATATGAAAAAACAGATAATATAGGAAATGATTATCCTACTTTATGTGGTGGTTTACTCAAATATACTGAGATTACTGTAAAAACAAAACAAAAGAAAACAAAACAAAACAAAACAAAACAAGCCTAGGCCCTGACTCCGCATGCGGGATGAATCCCAGTGCATGGGGAAACCTTGGAACTTTGCTCCCGGGCAGTAAGACCACATCCCACATCTGAAATCACCTTAGGACACACAGGAAGTACCTGCAGGCCTAACTGGGACACATGCAGTGAACTTCAAACAGCTATCAGGGTGGAAATCCAGTCCCAGGCCCTCTATGCCCCATGGGTTGAATTCCAGTGCACATAGAATATCACTCCCAGGGAGTAAGACCATGCCTTATGTCTGAAATCACCAAAGGACACACAGGAGTCCCCACAGGCCCAAATGGCCCACACCCAGAGAGCTCCAAGTGGTTAGCATCTGCCCTGGGATCCAAAAGTGGGCCAGGTGATTCCCAGTGCACAGGGAACATCACTCAAAACCCAGAAATATAGAAAAATGTCAAAACGAAAGAGCAAAATGCAATCTCAAACTTCCAGCCCACCCAAGCAATCATAGGAGATACGGATACAGAAGAAGATATAAGCCACACACCTAAAATTCCTGAAATGATATCAACTGAAGTAAAGGAACAACCCTGGGAAGCTATAAAAGAACTCAAATCAGACATAATCTAGGTAAAAGAAGAAATTATAAATGTAATGAAAGAAATGCTAAACACATCTAAAGAAGACATAACTGAAAAATTAGAGGAACAATGCAAAAAGATGGAAACTCTGAATGAACAATATAAGAAAAAAACAGAATACATGAAGCAGATTCAAAGATATATACAGAAGTAAAAAAATTCCATCAAAAATTGGAAAGACTGCCTCAATGGAAGATAGAATGTCAGACCTCAAAGACAAGGTAGCAGCCAGTGGACAGGAAAGGAAAGATCTTTTAAAAATAACAAGGAACCAGGAAATAACAATTCAACAATTGCAAGATGATGCAAAGAAGAAAAACAACATAAGATTGATAGGGATTAATGAAAAAGAAGGAAACAACACAAATGCTATCAAGAGGCTATTTACAGAAATAATAACTGAAAATTTCCCAAATATGATTATGGAAACTGACATACAGGTCAGTGAAGCATACAGAACTCCAAATAGCCATAACCAAAATAAAACTACACCCAGACATATAATAATCACCATCCCAGAAATCCAACGTAAGAACAGAATATTAAAAACTGCTAGAGAGAAGAGACAGATCACCTATAAAGGAAAGCCTATCAGAATCACAACAGACTTCTCAACACAAACAATGAAGTCAAGAAGAGCATGGAGATTCTAAAGGGAAATGACTTCCAACCCAGACTGCTGTATCCTGAAAAACTGTCCTTCAAAATGGATGGAGAAATAAGATACTTCCATGACAAAGTATAGCTGAAGAACTTCATGACTACCAAACTAACCCTGTAAAGAATACTGAAAGACATTCTAGACAGATATAGGAAAAAAACCACTAAGCAAGTCAAACAATTAAACAGAGTGGAAAGGTAAAGAATCAACCATAGAAAAATAACGTCAAAAGTAAACCAATATATATGTTATAACCATTAATGTAAATGGCCTCAACTCACCAATTAAAAGAAACAGACTGGCAGAATGGATCAAGAAACAACACCCAACCATATTCTGTATACAGGAAACCCATCTAACCCAAAAGGAAACTCATAGAATGAAAGTTAAAGGATGAAAAACAATACTCCATGCAACAGGATTCCCCCAAAAAAGCAGGTGTAGCTATTCTGTTTGCAGACAATGTGAACTTCAAACCAAGAATGATCAATAGAGATAAAGAAGGCCACTACATACTAGTTAGGGAAAACTTCAGGAGGAAGAGATAACAATCTTGAATACATATGCACCAAATTTGGCAGTACTGAGCTATATAAAACAAACATTAACAGAAATGAAAAATCAAATAAGCAATACAATTATAACAGGAAACCTTAACACACTATTGGCACAAAGGGATAGATCAACTAGACAGAAAATCAGCAAAGAAATAACAGAACTGAATCACACCTGTGAACAGATGAATTTGATAGATGTATACAGAGTGTTCCACTCAACATCAGAATTTACATTCTTCTCAGCAGCACATTGAATGTTCTCTAAAATAGACCATATACGAGCCCACAGAACATGCTTAAGTAAATGCAGAAGAACTGAAATTATCCCATGCATGTTATCAGATCATAGTGCCATGAAGCTAGAAATTAATGACAAAAGAAACTGAAAAACCCCCACAAACACATGGAAATTGAATAATACACTCCTGAGCAATCAGTGGGTCACAGAGGAAATTAAAGAAAAAAATTAAACAATATATACAGGTAAATGAAAATACAAACTCATCATACTGGAACCTGTGGGACACAATGAAAGCAGTCCTCAGAGGAAAATTTATTGCGATGAAATCCCACATTAGGAAAACAGAAGAAACACAAACTCCTCAAAGATCTAGAAAAAGAAGAGCAAGTCAAGCCCAAAGCCAAAAGAAGGGAGGAAATTGTAAACGTCAGAGCAGAAATCAATGCAATAGAGACTAAGAAAACAATGCAAAGAATCAATGAATCAAAAAGTTGGTTCTTTGAAAGAATAAATAAAATTGACAGGCCTATAACCAACCTTATTTTGAAAAATGAAAGAAAAACTCAAATTCATGCAATAAGAAATGAAAAGGGTGAAATCACTACAGACTCTGTGGAAATACAGAAGATCATCAATACCTATTTTGAAAACATCTACTCTCATAGGCTTGATAACACAAAAGAAATGGACAGATTCCTAGAAACATATGAATCACCCAAGCTGGGTCAAGAAGATGCAAAACTGCTGAATAACCCAATTTCAATGAACAAAATTGAAAATGTAATTAAATCCCTACCAACAAAGAAAAGCCCAGGTCCAGATGGATTCACTGTGGAATTTTATAGGAAATTCAAAGAAGATTTAATGATAAAACTCTTCAAAATCTTCAATGAAATTGAAAGGGAAACAATTCTCCCTAACTCATTCCTGGAAGCAAACATTACTCTAATACCCAAACCTGAGAAAGACCCAACTAAAAAAGAGAACTATAGGCCAATGTTCTAATGAACATACATGCAAAAATTCTCAATAAAATTTTGGCAAACAGAATACAGCATATTATGAAGAAGATTATACACCAGGACCTAGTGGGATTCATCCCAGAAATGCAGGGATGGTTCAACATGTGCAAATCAATAAATGTAATCCACTATGTCAATAGAGCCAAAAATAAGAACCACATAATCATTTCTATAGATGCATAAAATGCTTTTGATAAGGTCCAACACTTACTCATGATAAAAAAACTTTACAGAAAATTGGAATACATGGTCTTTACCTCAATATGATAGAAGCTATCTATGACAAACCAACACCCAGCATCATATTAAATGGCCAAAACCTGAAAGCCTTTACCCTAAAATCAGGAACAAGACAAGGATGTCCATTATCACCATTCCTATTCAATATAGTGGCATAAATACTAGCCAGAGCCATTAGACAAGAGACAGAAATAAAAGGAGTAAGAACAGGAAAAGAAGAAGTTAAATTATCATTATTTGCAGATGACATGATACTCTACATAGAAGACCCCAAAAACTCCACTGAAAGTCTCCTAGGCATAATAAATAAATTTAGTAATGTAGCTGAATACAAAGTCAACGCTCAAAAATCAATAGCATCCTATACACTAACAACAAAACCACTGAGAGAGAAATAAGAGAAGCCACACCCTTCACACTAGCATCCAAGAAAATGAAATACTTAGGAATTAATCTAACAAAAGAAGCAAAAGATTTATTCAGGGAAAATTATAATACCCTGCAAAAAGAAATTGAAGAGGACCTCAGAAAATTGAAAGACATCACTTGTTCATGGATAGGAAGAACAAACACTGTGAAAATGACCATTCTCCCAAAATTGTTACATAGATTCAATGCAATCCCAATCAAAATACCACTAGCATACCTCACAAATCGAGAGAAATCACTCCTAAAATTCATCTGGAACCAGAAGAGACCTAGAATAGCAAAGGCAATTCTAAGCAGCAAAGCCAAGGCAGGATGCATCACAATCCCTGACTTGAAGTTATACTACAAAGCTACTGTAATAAAATCAACATGGTACTGGAATAAAAACAGATATGAAGATCAATGGAACAGATTAGAAGATACAACCACATCTACGAACACACTCAACCACCTTATCTTTGATAAAGGTGCCAAACATGTTCACTGGAAGAACAATAGTCTCTTTAATAAATGGTGCTGGCAAAACTGGCTCTCCATATGCCAAAAACTAAAACTAGACCCATGCCTATTACCATGTACTAAACTAAAGTCAAAATGGATCAAAGATCTAAATAATTAAAACAGAAACACTAAAGTTGTTGGAAGACAAAGTAGGTAGAAATCTTGAAGACATAGGGGTAGGTAGAGGATTCATGAACAAGAACCAAACTGCCTGGGAAATACTAGAATCAATAACTGGGATCATGTCTTATTAAAAAGTTTCTGCATGTTGAAATAAATCTCCAGCATTGTGAAAAGAAAACTCACAAACTGGGAAAAAAAAATCTTAGTGAACTGTTTTTCAGACAAAGGACTTCTGTTCAGAACATATAAAGAATTAAAAAAAAAATTAGATCCCCAAAATTCAAAGACCCATTCCA
This sequence comes from Hydrochoerus hydrochaeris, assembly GCA_004027455.1. Classification (NCBI taxonomy): domain Eukaryota; kingdom Metazoa; phylum Chordata; class Mammalia; order Rodentia; family Hydrochaeridae; genus Hydrochoerus; species Hydrochoerus hydrochaeris. Next base: position 140,374 of record PVLA01001362.1, on the reverse strand, counting down.
AAAATGGGCATCTGAGATGAACACACAGTTCTCAGATGGAGAAATACAAATGGCAAATAAATGCATGAAAAATGTTCAGCATCATTGGTCACTAGAGAAATGCAAATTGAAACAGCACTGAGGTTCTATCTCACTCCAGAAAGAATGACCAGGATCAAGAAAACTACCAACAATAAATGCTGGAGAGGCTGTGGGGAAAAAGGAACTCTTCTGCACTGTTGGTGGGAGTGTAGACTGGTGCAATCATGTGGAGGTCGGTCTGGAGATTCCTCAAAAAGCTGGGATTGGAAGTCCCATTTGACACAGCTATTCCACTCCTAGGCATATTCCCAGAAGAGCTGAAAACATCATACCACAGTGATATATGTGCACCCATGTTTATAGCAGCATATTTTGTAATAGCCAGATCTTGGAAACAACCTAAGTGCCCATCAATTGAGGAATGGATAAAAAAGATGTGGTATTTTTATACAATGGAATACCACTTGTCTATAAAGAATGATTACATTGAGATATTTATAAGTAAATATATGCAACTTCAGATCATACTCATAAGTTAAATAAATCAAACTCACATGTGTAAATACTGTATAGTCTCCCTAATGTAAGAAATGATGAGTACATAAGATACAAAAAACTCAATAAACACAGTGAAAGGACAAGAATCTGCTTAAAGGGGGAAAAATAAAATCTCAGAGAAAATGAGGAAAAAGAAAAAGGAAGGGAAAAGAAAAAAATATCTAAAATTATATAAACACACTTAGGATAGCTAAGATGATTGTGCTACAAATTCTATAAATTCTTGGAACAAAATAGGTAACACTCATAGGATTGGAACAATTGTGCCTATTATTGTATGGTGATCTGAGGAACTCTTGAAGATCATTATGTAAAATAACAACTCTAGTTATGCTCATACCACCTTGTTTTGAAGGCCTATATTGTCAGTGTTCTGGACTCTTTGCTATTGTTTTTTATATGTCTTTTTAATTTCATGGTTTTCTAGGAATTTATTTTATTTTGTTTTGTTTTATTTCATTTTTCCCTCTAATACAGAAAGAATAGGTGTACATGTAGAGATTCATGCATGCGAAGAACTTCTAAACAGTTTATGAGAATCAATTATATAATACACAATGAAATGAACAGCAACTTTGAAGAAAAAGAGACACTAAGGTACCGAGTGCTGATTCCAGTGTCGTGATGTGAAATCCAACAGTACTATTATTCTCTGTTCAGAGTGATGTTAGTCTGTTTTGTTTTGTTTAATTTCAACATATGTGAAGGTATGGACAGCTATTTAGAAGAGAATGAGAGACATTATGACAGCCATTGTTGACTTCCCTATTGTCTGGTCTTGAAGACCTAAAATGCCTTCAACATCCTGTTCTGATCAGTTTTATTTTGTTTTGTATGAATTCATTGTATGTGAAGATATGGACAACTATTTGGAAGAAAACAAGAGACAATGTGACAGGCAGTGAAGAGCTCTAATTGCCTTGCTTTGAAATCTGTGTCTCTTACATAGTTTTCTTATGATCTGTTTTATTCTGTTTAATTTTCTCTCTTTAAAATAAAATTTAAAAGAAACTAACCTCCCCCCAGTTCTTACAGAAATGTGTATCCATGGCCCAGAGATAGAAAGGAGGGTCCATGCTGCTTCCTGAATATAATAATACTGCTGGTTGTGGGTTGTTAGAGTATAGATAGATGCTGATTACAATGATTTATGGTAGTTTATATTGATCCATTTCCTTAACAAAGACAGAACACAAAGGGCTCAAAATAAGAACACATATGAAATTCTCCAAGTTTGTTATATGCAAGTCTAAATATGCCCAAATTAAACATACTATTCTGTATAACTAATACATGCTACTAATACTTTCTTTAAAAATAATGATAAAAGGAACTCATAAAGAAGAAATAACTTTAATACACAATCAAAGAGCTAATGGGTAACCTACATAACACATATTTACTATTTTCATAGAGAATATACATAAGTATTGTAGTAACCACTACTTAAAATTATGACTTTAATGAATATGTATGTGAAATTAATTCTTAAATATTAAGAATTCTTACGAAGCTTTCTAGCTTATATTGTGCTGTCACAAAAACTTCACTTTATTTTTATTGAAGCTCTGTGAGCCAGGATTTTTAAAGGCTCTTTTAAAACACAAAATTGCATTTCAGACAATCTGAGAGATTTACCTAATTCAGTTGAATTAATCAAAGTGAGAAGAGTGAGATGAACTTACTCTAAATCCAGTGCTTTTGCTATTTGCACAAGAGGATTCTAGTATACTTATCAATGATTTCCAGTGATTATTTGAAGGTAATTTCTAAACTACTTCCCTTAGAAGTGTTTTCTCTTACCTATTTCCTATCTACCTGGAAAACAACTCTGGGACCGCTGCCCCCGACATCAGCTGACTACTATTCTGTGCTCTGCTCTGCTGGAGGTTGCATTACTGCACACTCTTATGTCTGAGCTTTTATGTGGATCACCTCCTTTGACGGTTACAAGGCCTCTGTGAGGCTAATGCTGCAAAATACTTGATTTTCAATTAATAGAGGAAAAAATGAAAGCAGAGACAGCCTCAAACTGTCTCCAAAGATGAACAATTCATTAATGATAGAACCAACACCATGGCAATGCGCTTCCTACTCATGCACAAGCCACAATCCGATCATAAGCCCGTCATTTCTGTTGAGCAGCTGGACTGGTTGCTGCAGACCCCAATCATATCCATGGCTGTTACAGTGATTTGGGATGAAACTGAACATGGTTACAAGAGAAGGACTTGTAGAGTCATATAACCATCAGCAAACATGCAAAACAGTAACAACAAATACTTATTTTCTATGGTATAAACCAGTCTAAAATGTTAGCTAGCACATTCATATATAAAAAAATAATAATCATGTGCTAGAAAACTCCCACAGATCAATAAGAAAAAGAGAACGTGCTGACAGGTCAGCAGATGCAAAGCCATTAAATCTCAGATATACTATCCTAAGAAACTAGCAAATATAGGACTGATTCATTAATAAACTTGAACACAAATAACTTATTGCATAACCCACACTCTGGCATGCATGAGCAACAAGCAGTCTTGCTGAACACAGAAGCCTTTGAAGGAGCGACTTGTCACTTTGTTCTAACATTAGATGCTTAGCAGCTCACTGACTCAGCAATTCTATGCAGCTCATAAATTCTTTAATTTAACCAAAATTATTTTTAAGTACAATGTGCCACGTGCATAGATGTTTTGAAACACAGATAAGAATAAAACAAAGTGCCTGCTTCTGTTTAGTCTTGCATTATAGTCAGAAAGACATTTACTAATAGGAAAATACATACCAGAATGTCAGGTAGTAATAAGTGCCACGGTTAAAACAAAGCAGAAGACAGACTGAAAGGCGTAGGCACTTCACTGCTGATAATGAAGTCAGGAGCAACCTCTTTTAGGTCTCTGTGATGATGATCTGTGCAGTTTTGAGGGAAGAAAACTTTGTAAAAAAAAAAATCAAGGAAAAGTAAATGGGTCGTGAGATGGTAACGCAATGTCCTGTTTGAGAAGCAGCCCTGGGATAGTGGGGCCCTAATAGTGTGATACTTTGTACGTATGATTACTTATGTGATTGTGAAACATCTATTTATAAGAATTTTCACTTGGTTATTGTCTTAGTTCATTTTCTGTTGCTATAACAAAATGTCTGACCTTAGGCACTCACAAAGAAAAGAGGTTTATTTTAGTTCACACCCTCAGAGGTGGAAAGATTGGGCCACCACATCTGGTGAGGTCGTCCTGTAGCTCACACCATGCCTGTATGGCATCACGGGGTGGGAGTGCCTGCAAGTATATGAGTGCACATGGATACAAGGTCAAATGCATGTGGTTGCTTTACTTTATAACAACCTGGCCACTGCAGTCATGTAAAACCAAAGTTACTCTCTTAAGAAGAGAGGAATATTCATCCCTTCCTACACTGGTGCCCCTAGCAACTTAATCAGCTCCCACCAGTGCCCTGTCTTCGAAACCTGACCATCTTTGAATACTTCTACCTGTGGGCATACCTCCTGCACATGAGCCTTTTGGTGGAACAAACCACACCAACAGCATAGCAGTTGTGACTCCAAGTTGTCAATGCCCATCCATAATAAATGAGCTTAATAAATTGTTGTGAATGTGTTAGTGGAACACTATGTGGTTGCTAGATGAATGAAGGAAATCAATGATTGTTAAGGTGCAAAGCTGCTCACAATGTGTTGCCAAAGAGGGGAAAGAAACAAGCTATGGGAGAGTGTCTATAAAGTGGGGCCATTCCTAGAAAAAGACAAACGTATATCATCTGAAAGTAAGTATATATATATTTGTGTAACAGGATAAACTAAAATAATTATAAACTAGGTCTTTGTTATACTTAGTAGGAGATAAATATTCTGAACAATGTAACTTAAACATTTTTCTAAAGAGGAGTGAACTGGTTGGCACTGGTTCTTTAAAATACAAAGCGCTGGGCTCCTCAAGGTCATTTCGATGTCTTGGCATCTACTGTTTCTGCCTTCAAATGCTTCCACAGTTATCTGGCAAATGCCTTAGTCTACATCCTGTTCTTTGAATTCTTTCCAACATACATTGTAGGCTCTTTTCCTCTAAGCATCTCCTTTCCCTGTTTTGCAGCATGGCTTGCATGGCTTGCTGAACCTATTTTCTCTCAGTGGAACAGGATTTTTTCTGGATTTTGCAGTCTTTTAATTATGTGATATAGCAGAGCCTTGATGCTGAATATCTCTCTACAAGAGCTTAAAATGTCAGAAAAGATGCTCTAATTAAAAAAAAACACGTACTGAGGTGGGTGTTGATGTTGGTATTTAAATATCTGTCACATCTGCAATGCTTGGTAAAGTGGGTGAGAAAAGTGGGGTTCACCTCAGTCACATGACTTGAATCTTATAATCTTCTGAGTCATGTTCTAGGGGAGTCCCAATGTTATAACAGTTCTGTTAATATTTTTAGAACAGGGTCAGCTTTTAGAATCATCTTCCAAAGGCTTGAAACTTTTCATATTATCGTACTTAACCTTTCTTGAGTTTCATGATAATAGAATGAGCTCATGGATGAGAAATGTTTTAATTTTGAGTAACTACAATACATTAAAGCCAAAGACAAGTATACTAAGGGCAACTCAGGTCAAATTTACGGAAGTGTGACACGGCTGCAGTTTCTTTTATCTTTAAATTGAAGGATTTACTGTAAATATCTATTCTATCTACCTTGAACAGCTATTGATTGTTGCAGAAAGAACATTGGATTTGGAATTTAGAGACCTGAGTAGAGTCTTATTTGGGTACTTACCAACTATGGAACGTTTCCTATTCCTTTCTTCCTCCCTCTTTGTCCCAGAGCTTGGTCCCAGTGAAAATTAACTAAGACAGTGTCCAAAAGCAGTTATATCAAATTTCACTTCCATTCCCAGGCATTAGAGTTCCTGGGTACTTGCGTCATTGTTGACTGTTGGTAATGCTAAACTTTTGAGATTTGAATTACTCCTGGGTGTAACTCAGATTTCACTCTGCTCTCATCACCACCTCTCCTTGCTTTTCAATGAACTTCTGCACTAACTGGGTCTGACAGGTGAAGAACAAAGTTCTCCATTCAGACAACAGTTGCAAGGTCCAGAGCCCTGAAGCTGGTTATCTGGCTGCCCAACTGGCAATAAACATGTGGCTTCTTCCAACTATTCAAGTTCATAAATTTACTAGAATCACTTTCAGAACTCAGAAAGGTACTGCATGTGTGATTTCATTATAATTAAAGAGGATAAAAATCAGGACTGATCAAAAGAAGAGGCATATAAGCCGAAGTCGGGAGAGTCTTAGTGAAAAATTCCACGTCTTTCCCCATGGAGTTTGTATGTGGTACCTAATATGTAGAAATATGCTCAGAATCACCTGACCCAGGGAAGCTCATATGTCCTCAATGTTCAAAATTTCCGTAGGATTTCAGGACTAAGCTTGCCTGTGTCACTGGCCAAAGGCTGAACTCAGTCTGTAGCCCCCCCCCTTCCTTGTTGGGCTGGATGGTAGGGTGGTGTCATGTAGCTCAAAGCCCTAATTTAGCTCTTCAATCTCTAATTTTGTTGTAGTGAATTGAGCATTTTTTCTCTTGCCAAAAAAATCACTTCTCATACTAAGATCACAGGTATTTTTCTGCATTTTCTAAGTCCTCAAATCTTAGCTTCTGGTTACTTGGTCCAGTTGGAATTTACTTTTCTTACTGAATTTCTGGGACTCAGTGTCCTCTTCAGTGATATTAGTGGATTAGATTAGCTAGCTGTTTTATTTATTTATTTTTTTCTTTTTGGTACCGGGAATCAAACTTAGGACCTCCTACTTGCCGGGCAGATGCTGTGCCACAAAGCTGCATCCTCAGCCCTAGCTTAGTTAGTTTGTAAGATTCTGTACAGTTTTCATCTCAATGACAAAATATCTACTATTTACAAAGCTTTCTAACTTTCCTGAGAACTTTTCTCTTGTGCTAAGTCCAGTGCAGCTCTTGAAGTTCTGATCAGTGGGAGGATCCAGAAATAAAGACAAGAGTCAGATACAGAAATCTGAGGTCAGGTGGAGCCCTCTTTCTGGATGGGAGAAAAAAGCACGGCTCAACCATCACAGCGCATCTATTGCAGGTTGGTGTCACGTGACACCCTTCTGTCTAGCAACCAGTTTGCATGGTAGCCTTGGGGGCCTTGCTTCTGGGAGCTGGAGCAGTTTGTTCACATGTCTCCCCTCAGATATTCTGGTCACAGGACCAGCCTTGCTCCAGCCCCACATGTGTGACTGATTTCCAGCTTCAGCGGCTCCCCACACACTTGTTATCTGATAAGCCTTTTATCATCCCTTTACAGTTGTAGTGGGGCCCAGCAATTAAGGTAATGTTGGATGATCACTGAGAAATTGAGACGGCTTTAGAGCCATGTAATTTGGCTCTAATACTTCTAACTATTTCAGTATATTTTTTCTTAGACAGTAATACACTACTATGAAGATATCATCAGAACTTTTAGTGTACAGGTTTCAAGATTTAGAATATACTCAGAGCATGAACACTCTTGATACATCTTTTTTCAACTTAGTTGGAAATAAGTCTTTGCAGCTATTTTTGATGCTTATATTAATAGGTAATCTTCAGCTGTTGAATCCATGTATATATTGGCTATATTTAGTTCAGAAATAAGTATTGGAGTATCAAGTGCAGAGACTGTACATCTGAGGTCCCATAGCCAGTGGGAAACCCATCCTTTCTTATATTTTAGTTCATTTTGCAGAGACACCAGGGCTGGGAAATCCATCTTTTCTTATATTTTAGTTCATTTCACAGAGACACCAGGGCTCTAGTTGTGTCTGTCTGGCATCTGCCTGACCAAATTGTCTATAGATCAATGTTCTTATTATCAGCCTCCCTTAGCACCTAGGGTATGAGTCCTATGTAGAAAACCAAGGAGTGATGCATTGTTAAATAATCAAAGTACTAAGAATGACAATACTCCTCTAAAATAATTGATTTGGAGCTCCAATCATGCCTACCTTTCCACCCTAAGCTATAAGATTACTGGTACCCCCTGCATCAGAGATACATCTCTTTTTCTTATGTAATGTCACACAAACACATCATTACCATCCTCTTTCTTTCCCTGACAAAGTCTGCATCAGACGGTGCTTTGAGAGAAGCGTGGGACAATGATTTTTTTTTTTTTTACTTAACAAGTGATGTCTTCACATCTAGTGATGTCTACATGCCCAGTGATGTGCATAAGAGTTCACATCCATTGTGTTATTCAATCCTACAACTCCCCAAGTGAGGACCATTTCTGCTTTACAGTATAACACTGAGGTCCGGAAAGTTTAATCACCTCAGGGCTAATGAGTTCTGAGATTCAGTAGTGAGCTGGGATTTCTTTACACTCATGTCTAGTTAGCTCTAGAACTTCTCTTTCTTCTCAGAAAAATGCTTGCCAGTTCTTTGCAGAACTCATACATGGCTCAGATTAGAAATAAAAAACAAAACACAGCACCATCTCTATTTCAGAGTCATTAGTAGTAATTATAGTTGGGTGTGAGATGCTTAGTCTTGGTGACTGTCTCTTGTCAGCATTTCAAAATCTCAGACATACAGTCATGATACACGGCACTTCAACTTTCTGAGTCTCAGTTTGCCCTTCATAGAAAGGGGTAATATGCCACCCGTAGTGTCTTTGTGGGGAATGAAGCTGGAGCCACTTACAGTTTCTAACAGATTAGAAAGGAAACGGGAGTCAAACATTGAACATAGCAATCTAGAACTGAACGGTCTGGGCTGGAGTTCCAGATCCACTGTCTACTCACTGTGTGATGAGCCTGAAGAATTACCTAAGCTCTTCATTTCTCTGTCTCATGTTTCTGTAAAGTGGGAAAATTCACGGCATTAACTTCACGGGGTCATTAGGAGTAGAGAGCAGAGCCAAGAACAGAACAACTACCGCGAAAGTGTTTGCTGTTATCACTGTCAGTGCTCAGAAAGTGGCTGCTGTCCTTCATTCTCTACTGAGGTCCTTCCAGAAGACCTGCACCCAGGCCTTGGTCCTCAGGAAGCTGTCCAGGTCGCAGGAATCACTCCTGATCTCACCAGTTCCTCCGTCTCCAAGAGCCGTCTCCCATTTTATCTACTCCAGGGCACCTGGCCTCCTGCTGTCTCAAAGGCAGTGGAATTCACCTTTTCCTGCCCTGCTTGGGTGATCATTAACCATTTAACATGTTCTCTTAACCCCATGTCTCATTAGGGTGAGGTAATAAATCAGATTTACCTATAATGGAACCAGATTTCAGTAACTTTTTTCTTTTTCTTTCTCTCCACAAAGAAAGCTATTACAGGTTTGGAAAGACTGATTTTATTTAAAACAGAATATGTATGAAAGCGGGCAGAGTGGTTCTGACATAAATTACTTTGATATATTGAGTGCATAGGCAATTTCTTTCTTCTTTTTAGCTTTCTATGTTCAGTGGAGGGGTGTTGATTTATCTTTTTATCCATTTAAAACTGATGTAGACTGCTTTTAACTCTAGAGAGGAAGAGACAGATGGCCTGTGCTGGAGGGAGTTATGGGGAGAGAATTTGAGAGAGAGAGAGAGAGAGAGAGAGAGAGAGAGAGAGAGACAAAGACAAAGAGAGAAAGAAAGAAAGAGAGAAAGAAAGAAAGAGAGAAAGAAAGGGATAATTTCTCCTGAAATTTCAGTTGCTACTACCTTGTGAATTCTCTAATAACCCTGACTGGTCCACAGTAGAAGAAAATAAAAAAGAAATGGAAGAAACATCTCACTCAAATGGAAATCAATGAGCAGTTTACTAGGTAGTTATCTTAAGCTTGATTTTGTGTAACAAACTATAATTACATAAAGCATCAAGCTCTCCTCATAGAAAAACATACAAGGGATATATTTTATTATAATCTAGTTTGTATTTCTCTTTTCAAGTTTTATGAACCATTTTCTGGAAGTATCTAGTTTCATAAAAGACTCACCAAAAAATTGATTTTTCATTGTCAGAGTTCTCATTACCTTTGTTACTGCTTTGATAAAGTAGTCTTTGCTTTTAGAAACCCTGGATATTTTCCTTAAGGTTTGATAAAGTAGTCTTTGCTTTTAGAAACCCTGGATATTTTCCTTAAGGTTTTTCCTCTAGCATCATGTTGCTAGTGAAGTTCTGTCCCCACCTGTAAGCTCTGTAAAATTTCTTCCTTCTGGCTTGATTTCCATAAAGTAAAAATGTGGAATTCTAGAGTTAGATGCTAAGATTGTTTTGATGCTGCCTGACTTCTCAGAGCTTTGCCATGTGAATGTCTAGGAAGGCCACCTGGCAGTGCACTTCTCATGCTGCTGACGAGGGACACTGTTTGTCTGGAGCATCCCACAGCAGTCACAATTGGTACAGAGACTTGAGGACTTGCTCACATTCTTCACAAGGCTTTACTAAGTCTTTCCTATCTGAAGATGGGCTCTCCAGCCTCATGCATGTTTCCGTCTATGTCCCTGTCTGAGCTGTGTTTTTTTCTCACCCTTAGACATATTCTGATTTCCTTTCCTATAGTTTTCCACTTTTATTTTCCTTCTTCAAAGTCCATTTCTCCTCTGACTCCTCCTGGTAAGTTCTGACATCTTTCAGAAAACAGTGTTGTAGTGTCATCCCTGAGAGACACATGAACACAGACAGATGTGACAGTCTTCACGGGCTGCAGTATTACAACAGTTAGGGCTCATCCTGGGTTATAAAACTTTGGCAGAGCAGTGTACTTAAACAACTGTCATCAGCAAGAATACTTTCTGACTTGGGAAAGCATTTTGAAAAGCTACCAAAGACGGATACATTTTAGATGGATGGTAGACGGCTAACAAATTGTCTACAGAGGACAACTCTGCTGTGGGACTTTGGCTGTCCCAAAGCTCAATTGCTCAAGAAGGAGAAGCTAGGCACTGTCTTCAAGGTCTTCAAAGTCAACTTTCCACAGTGACCAGGATTCTTCAAGTGAAATATAAATACTATCAATATAGGATGATCTTAAACTATTTGTGTATCAGATGTATTTCCCAGGAATGAGATGCCTCTCCAGCATCTCCTGTGTATAAAAATCAAGTAGCAAAGAAGTTTAGAGATGCAGTTCACAGAAATCAACCTCTTAGAAAACAAAGCAGTGTTCCAAAGAACAAGAAAGTGTAAGAGGAAGATGACTGAAAATGAAGATGAATCCACACGATTCCTTGAAAGTTGCATTCATGTACATCCCTGTAGCAATGCATCAGTCAATTTAACCACTGCCTCTTCAATACTGTATGCTACTAAACTACTAAATCTTGGTCTGTCCATTAGCTGAATAATATGCCTGCTTAATCACAGTTCTCTTTTTATATATAAAATTGATAACCTATTTTTAAATGAGTCTTTTATATTTTTATTCTTGAACACCAGTAATTTTATGTTTTCTCCCCATTTTTTTCCCAAAGATAGAAGGAAATGGAGCTTTTATTTCTGTTAATTTTACTAATTTTCAGCTTATCTTTCTTTTTTATAGTTCATGGATTTTCCTGAGACTACTTGCTTTTGTTGCCAAATTGATTAGACTTTTGAAGGGAATATGCCTCTACATAATATTATTATACACATATACACACACACTCACACTCACATGGAGTAATGGTAGGCTTTAATAAAAGTCTTTGAACCATCAGATATTTATGTAGGTATAACTTGGGGTTTTCTCTTCAAAGTCGTAACCACATTTTAAAACACAACTGATTGCATTTTCCGTTTCTCTACTGATTTGTAAATTAATTTTTATCAAACACCAAATTCAAACTTCCATTTTGGTGTAATTCTGGACTTTCTAGACCATCTCGTGCACCAGTACTTTTGTCCTTTATGATGAGGTAGGGCTGGTTCTATCTGATCTATAATGTATGTTTCAAAAGTATTTCTTGTATCATTGTATTGTATGAACGTATGTGCTGTGGCTCAACTCAATTGTGAAAACTGTTAGTCTTTTTCAGTTAAAAATCACAAAGAAGGGGCAAAGAAATCATGCAGATGGTGCATTTTTAGCATTTGAAAAGGCTTTTATTTTGTCATACTTTAAACTTGTTCATATGTTTTTATATTTTCTATTTCAATTATTACCACCTACTGTAATTAAGAAGATAAAGTTTGGCAGCAATTAATATTTTATAAATTGTTGGTGTTATAGTTTGTGTCTGGATGTGCCCCTCCCTGCCAAGCCTCAAAGTCATGGGAGGCAGGGTTTTTGGAGGTGGCTAAAGTTAGAGTTTGTGCTTGATTCATGGCCTAATGCTGGGATGACGGGTGTGAGTGTTACACCCACACTAGGGGCAGGTAGATTGGATATAATATAAGGGACAGAAAGGAGCTTTCTCCTCCCCTCCCTTGTTGCATTTGCTGTCTTCCCCTACCATGAATATTTGCCCCTCTGCCATGTGCCACAGTGCCCTGAAGCCAGCTGATTATGGGCTGAAACCTCTACAAGCTGTGAGCTAAATAAATATTTCCTCCCTTAACTTTGGGTGTCTGGTATTTTTTCTCAGCAATGAAAATAAAGTACTAAGACCATTGGTATATGTGTTCACTCAAGGACTAGAGAGTGACCTATTTGAAATTTAGGGTCTTAGAAGCCTGTTACTAGAATATGAATCTATTCATCCTCAGCAACATTGCATGGAATTACATGAGTTTTAATTTATGATATATTTTTCAGAAACAACATTGCATATGGATTTGTTCTTTAGACTTAGAATTGAGATGTAAATGCCAATTTTACGCTTCATAATTGTACAACCCAGTGAAGCTTTGTCCCCTTCCCCTATATTCTTATTTTTATAGAAAGGAAATGATAGCATATAATTAAAAAGATTATTATGCATTAAAAATTAGTGTTAAGTTTCAGACTTAGCTTTTTACAGTGACCTTGGACAAGTCCCTTAAGTGCTCTCAATCTTTTCCTTTATCAATAAAATTGGAGATAATATTTGGAATAATAAAGCTTTTCTTATAAGTTGGTTTCAAGTGATTAATATTTGCAAGTGCACTTTCCAATATACCATACAAAATGCAATTTATGAAAGTGCCAATAGATCCAGTTACTGAGGCAGGAAGAAAGAAGAGAGAGGAAAGTGGGTGTGTGTGGGGGGAGGGTTTTGTTCTGTATTCATTAAGGAAGGCAACATTTTAGTTATCACCGGAAGGCTTGCTCTTTACTCTGGCCACCTACTGTCACAGACTAATTTTGCTCTGCACAGGTGAGAGCCTGCTTAATTTGGCCCAGTCACATCTTCAATCTTGTCAGACTATGTAGCACAACAAAACCAGCTCCAGGGAAGGTTAACTGAGGCCTCGGAATTGATGGAAGATGCTTGCCAAGGGTGTAGTCTCTCACTGTGTGCAACGGGTTTTCATTAGAACTTTGTTGTCTGTCTCAGAGTCAGAGTGGTTGAAAACATTCACATGATGGATTAATCAATTTCCAAGTTAATGCATTAACATGTGGTAATGACTTGCTCAGATGCCTCTCTGGCCGTCTGAATGGGCTTTAAGGAATTAAGTAGGACTGTGCGGGAACCAAACTTTCAATTAAGAAAGAAAGTTGCAAAGTGTCCTTTAGTAACCTAGAAAATGGACCATGGCTGATAATTTCCTTTTTCCCCCCATGACATATTGAAAGGTTAAAAAATAACCCTAAACCTATAAAAAATATAACATCATTTACATCTTCCAATTTGTAGTGCTCTTGGATGCATCATTAAGAATAAATGAGTTGCAATAAAAACACATTAATTAGTATAAAAAACAGCAAAATAGCAAGATTTCAAGTTCATTCTAGCTTTTCTCAGAAGGATAGAGGAGACACATTTATATATTTACATATAACTAAAAACAGCTAAATCATTTATCTGCAAAGAATGCCAGAGAAGGATTTGGAGAGAGAATGAACCAAAGTGGTCATTTCCCTAAACCACAACTGAATCTCAGTCATGGGCAGTTCTTCTCTTGGTTATTATACTCATAAAATGCCTATAAAAATGACTTCAAGAGGGTCCATATTTATGGTCTGTCAGCTTCGCATGGATCAAATTGGTTGAGTTTACAAGGAGAGAGATGATTTTCTCCCCATTTTAATCACAGTCCTTTTTGATGTGCCCTGGATTCTGGACACCAGGCTGCTATTTGGACACATTTTATAGCCCAGGTCACAGTGACAAGCCTGTAATTACAGCTTGGACAGAGGTGGAGGGCTCAGAAAAGTCTAGGCTTCAGTCTGTGCCACTGAAACATCCATTTTCTAGTTTCCATCTATGACCATCTGGACTTGGGCTGGGAGAATGTAGTTTACAATGGAGAATGATGTTTCAGGGGTGTTTTCGATTGCGATTGTCATTGGCCATCAATGGATTGGTAGGTCATTGTTGGCCCCTGATTGATATGAGGACTCTGGTTTAGCACACGGTATCTATAGAGTGCTACAGTTATTGATAACAAAAACTTATTGTCACTCAAAACTCTCTGTTTCTGAGCCTTACCTTCTTTGAAGAACAAGAAGAGTTGCTTATTTCCTTTTGGACAGGAAAGGGAAGTTTGGATAAGACACAAGATAAAGACTTGCAATGACAGATCTTCTCCAGGGTGAAGCTTCAATAAATCACATCCCAAGTCCTTAAAGATTGGTGAGGGTTACCTATCTACCATTTCTCTGCTCTTCAAGTGCTCACCTCTTAGCTTATCAAGCCAAAGTTGAGACCAAGACAGAGGGCAAGCTGCAATGAGCCAGCAAAGACACAAGCCACCAATGGTATGGAAACCTACTAGGTTTGGTCAAAGTTCCAACATTTCAGACTCAGGACCTTGGAAGCCATCTTCTCTCCTGCCACATGCTGGCTTCTGAAAATGAGAGCAAACATTTTAGTTTATGAGACATCAAGATACTGGAGAGCCTGATGAGAGCTGCTGAAGTCCAGTGTGGTTAGAAGATCTCTGGCATGGGGTGGGGAAGATGAGGTCCTATGAACCTAGGTAAGAAAAGAATGTAGGTAAGATTAAGCCAAAGCAGCTGAATGGACACTTGCTTCCTGGTGTTCTCGCTATGAGCTGTCTGAAGTACTTCTTAGAACTGGGTGCATTTAGTACTCAGTACTTAGAATTGGGTGCATTTGTAGGATTTAAATATCCTTACTTCACACTGAGACCTTGAGAAGAGTGTTCATCATTTTCCCAAAAGTTATGCTTGACTAAAAAGTAGTCCATGTAATTGTTGTCAATTGATTAAGAATATAGACAGTGGATCAAATAGACCTCAGTTGGAGTCCTGATCTCCTGTAGACCTATCAATAACTTGTTCAAGTTACTTAATGGTCTAAGTATAAGGCTGCTGAAAATAATAATTAAACATTTTTACTATTACTAGCAATTGTTGAGTGCCAACTACGTGATAGCCACTGGTAAGCTTTTTACATATACGATTTCATTTGAGCCTCATAAAAACTTTTAAGTCCAATTTTATCTCCATTAATTCACTGATGAATGTGTATATGTAATGCAACTCATTTGAATGATTATATTGGACTCAATTTTATAATACTTATTATATAATACAATAGACTATGTTACTATCTATTTTTGGTCTTAGTTTGAGTAGGAAAGGAATGAAAGAAGTTAAACACAAACTTAAGTGTTCCCACATACTTGTTGATCTTTACTTTTTTTGTACCAGGAATTGAACTCAGAACTTTGCTGTGCCACTGAGCTATATCCCTAGTGTCTTACAATCTGTTATCTGTTACTGTGTAGCTATCCTCAAATTTAGTGATTTATAATAGCAGTGTCTTAGTTACTTTTCTCTTCTTGCTGAGACAAAATATCTGATGTCCAAAATTAAGGGCAAGAAAGTTTTATTTAGCTTAAAGTTTGTGGAGACTTAAGTCCATAATCATCTGGCTCCAAGGCAGGGTGACATGGCATATGGGTGACTATTGTGGCAGAAGACAACAAAAGCAATAGGGGCAGGAAAAAAGGGGAAAAAAGCCTCTTTTGTAAGCAGGTTATTGCTCCCTAAGGTGGGCGTAGCACTCACACTATCTCCATGCCTTCCTCTTGCACAGGATGAGAATGTTTCTGAGTAAAGATCCTAGCCTTCTGCTGAGTCATTTCATTAAAGTTCTAAACTGTGTTTGTTTTGTTTTGTTTTGTCTTGTCTTTTTGAGACAGTTTCACTATGCGATTCAGGCTGGCCTTGAGCTCACTTTGTGGCCAGGCTGGTCTGGAATTCGCAGAGATCCCTTTACCTTAAACTTTTCAAACTGACACAATGTATCAACCATTACAAGGATGCATTTGTCAAAAATCTAGTATTGGTTAGGTGTTTCCGGCTCAGGATCATTCTTGAAATTGTACTAAAATTTTAACCGGGAGTGCAGGCACTGAAGATTTGCTGAGAGATAGAGGACTCATTTTCAGGATGGCTGTCATGTTCGTACTGCTTGGTGGTTTTGAGGGCATGAGACTTCAAGTCCTTACCATTGGAATCTTTCTATAGGACTGTTTGAGTGTACTCACAACATGACAGCCAACCTCTGCAGGATGGAGTGATCCACCAGAGGATGAGGAAAAGCTCCATCGATTTTCTCATATTCCGTTGGTTATACTCCACCCAAAAGCATGAAGCTTTGGAGGTGAGAATCTTAGAGAAGAATGCTTATTACTGGGTTAGGAGGATAAAAGAACCATAAAAAGAACAGGAATGATAACAAATGTTAGTATATATCAGGATAAGTTGGGTAAGTGGGTCAGGCATAATGTGAAGATGGCATAGATGAAACTTTAGGTGGGTGAGTGGCTCAGTATAGAAAACTACACCTAAGTCCCCGATCTATACAGAAACAGACTTCCTTTGAAAGTTGAAGGACCTGGCAGGAGGAACATGGGGCGAGGGTTGCTTTCATCTTAGATTAGTCAGAGAGGAAATATATAGGCGATGTGCACTCCTTCAGGATAGCGTTTAAAGTTAGTGATCAGGTCAGCAAAGATATAGAAGACAGTGCATTCTCAGATAATGCCAAAAACTGGGCCAATTGATGGTGCCATTGAATGGAATCTGCAATTTAAATAGAAATAAAAGAATAAATGACATTCTGATAATGAGGAGGTAATAAAGCCATGGTCTGAAAAATCAGAAACTGCTACCAGCAATATTTTTGGGTGAAAAGTGATAGTACGTAGATCAGTAAGGCATTAGGATAGCTACATCCTTTCGAGCAGAAAAGAGTGGAGGAGAGAAAATAAAATGAAAAAGACTCTCATAGTATTGTCATTATTTGTCAGCTCAGCTGGTTGACCTGTGTTCCTACACGAGTGGAGCTAAGTTTCATTCTGGCTCAGCTTGTTGTGTCTCTAATTTTACTCACCTGGCTCTTCCTCTCACAGACGCTTTTTGCTTTACAGTCATGTTGAGGAACAAATCCTATTCTGCACTCTAGCATAATTTAATCATCATTAGTCAAAGCCATGAGTTGTTCCTGATTACATTCAATTTCAGTGTTCACAGATTCATTTTCATAGTATTTCCTCTGGGTTTATTATTTCCATTTGTAAAAATGTACTAAGCCCTCTAAGTCAGAGTAAGTTGCTGTAATTTTCAAGGGGCCAATGCTCTGCCTCATTCTGGGCTGGAGCTTTGGAAGAGCAGATTGATCATGTGCTGTTTGAGGGGACTTCAGCTGCAAGCCCTCACAGGGATCCCTTTATCTGCGTCAGGAGCTCCTTTGCTTGTCATAATCTTTTATGATTTTGAGTGGTGAGTTTAAGAGTGGCCTTGGGGAAAAGAGATGAATTGTGTGTATGGTTTGGTAAATCTCAGGTACCCAGGGCTCAGTACTCTCAGCAGCCTTTTCTCCAGGTGCTGTCTGCACAGTTGCTGGAGAGACCATCATGTAATTAGGACCTAAAACTGTCTCACGGAGGCTGTGGGTGAGATAGCATCTTATTAATTTCCCCACTAATGTATATTTATTGGCTCTAAAGATGTAAGTTTGGAAAAATGATCAATGTTAGGGTAGGTTATTCAGTCACCCATCCGTTTATTCAACACATATTTCCTAAGAACGTATTATACGGTAGGGTCTGGGACATGTTCCAGGGGCACAGTGATTTTATTTCCAGGTGCTGAGAGTCAGTCTATATAGTATCTTCATATCTTTTATATTGGATCCATCCACAAGGAATGGCAGTACCACTTTATATTTTTCCTATGTCTATGGCTTAGAAATTTTCTTGAAAGTCTCTTTGGAAAAGCCATATGGATTTCCTTTGATATTGTACACAAAGGTATTCCTTTTATTGGTGGAAAAAAATACCTGAGATAGTTTCTACAGATTTGCATCAGATCCAACAGAAATAGTATTCAATATCCTTTCCAAAGTTCTTTCCTATAACATAATGTCTTATTAAGTTGGATTCTTTCAGTCTCAAAGAACAAGAACCTGTTTGAAACTGTCTTGATTATGAAAGAGTCAAGCATTGCCTTACGTGATTCATGAGCCCTGGAACCTTTTGATTTAAACACACTAGTCTAGCTGCTTGAGCCACAGGCTATGGTCTCTCCCTGAGTCTTACCCTTGCTTTGCCTTTGCCAGTACCATTTTCCAGGAGCACTTCTGAGTCAACAGATGGCTCACTCTGGCCCTTAGGCTTCCTCCTTCTAGGTTTCTGTTTTAGTTACTTTCTAGTTACTAGGACAAAATACTTAGAGGAAAGGTTTATTTTGGCTCAGTTTGAAGAGGTTTCGGTTCCTAGCTGGCTGGTTCCAAAGCAGGGAAGCATGGCAGAGAAGAAACAGTTCACAGCATAGCAGCAGGAAGCAAAGGGGGATTAGGGAAAGAGGAAAGATATATGATACCCTTCCAGGCCACACGCACAGTGACCCGCCTCTTCCACTGATCGATCTTCACCTCCCAACATCACACCCAGTATCCAGTAATCCAGTATCACATACCCGTGATCCAGTATCACGCATTCATGGTCCAGTCACCTCCCAAAGCCCCACATATGACATGCACATGAGGCTTTGAGGGGACATCTAGACATAAGCCATAACACTCCTGACTGGTATTAAAATACCCATGTAAAGGATGCACTAAACTGCAGTCTTGCATCTCATTTTGATTGGGCTGACAGTGCAGGCATCCTCTGTTGAGACCTATGCTCTGACCTGCCAGCTGGTGTCCTCCATGTCCTTCTCTAACCCACTCTGACCATGTGGCAAGGTGGGCATCTCCAAGCAACAGTTGGTTCTGTTGCCCCACAGTGTGGGAATGGATGCTGGGAAGGCACACATTTACTGCAGATAGATGAGTTCAATTTAATGCAGATTAAATATTAAAAATAATCCCTTTAAAATGCAAAATTATGAAGGAATTCACAGGCATATTCTGTTATTTGTGGCAGAACACATTTGCCTTATTACATTTAACGAGGCCTATTTTGGACAGAGGGACCCATGGGAAGGGTCAAGAGCAGACCAAATTTGTAGCTTACATATAGTTATAAGACCTGGGAATGATCAAATTTTAGGAATTTAGGAAGCTTTTAGGACTCTACACAAGCATTGGAATGCATAGCATTATGTCACTTATTTAAAACAGTTTTAATAGCAGACTTGTTCTATGAGAATCAGGAGGCAGGGATTTCAAATAATAAATAGCTTCTTGGTGGAGGAACAAGAAGCCTTGGTTAGCACTGTGTTTCTTATCACTGCAGCTGTTCAAGTACAGTTTCATCAGACAATCTGCCAAGCGTGGTTCAGAAAAAACTCAATCCCTGGGTGAAGATTGGGCTTGGTAAACTCTTCATGCCTGTTGGATGTCTGTGATTCAATAACTTTCTTAGAACTGTAAGTTTAACATGAAGAATGCTGAGGCTACAGATATTACACTGTAAAGTAAGAGACATTCTTTTTTTGTTGGGACGTTCTTTTTTAGATTATAGATTTCCTGGCAAAAAGAAAATAAACAGTCCTTCTCTAGGGAGAAAATGGGAGATGGAATCATTTGACAAGAAACCTTGGAGTTAGAATTTCAGTTTTAGTGTGACAAAAAGGAAAAAAGGGGACAAGATGGAGAGTACAAAAGGGGAACATTGAGTAAATGCTGCAATTTGCAGTTACTCTAGAATACTGTTTATTGGTTTTCCTTCCCCTAACTGGATGAAAAACCTTAGAGGTTTTTCCTCAATGGTCCTCCTTCTTCCCTCTTTTTTCAATTCTGGCTTATACCTTAAAGTCATCTAAGGAGACATTTGCTTACACTTCTATTCAATGCATGTCCATGTTCCACATAAAACGTTTAACTTGAGACTATTTTGCTGTTATTTTATCTCATTTTCCCTTAGGATTTCCTATCAGTAAGTAGACCTGAAACATAGAGTTTTGTTCTAATAGACAGCTGAGAACTTACTGCTCTTTAAATGCAGAAGATTTGATTCCAGTGTGTCCCTCAGAAGTTCATGTGGCTTTCATGCATGTGTGACTGATGGGCTGTTCTTATCTTTGACTCATCTGGTAAATGGGGACATTACACATCCCTTAGGAAGTGAGAGGGGATTAAATCGAGAATCTTTTTGGTAACTCCTCACATGGAACTCAGTTTTAAAGGGGGCACTTTTATTGCTAACGAGCCATTATCAGTTGGGATGGCTGGATTCTGGTTGATTTCACCTGGACCTCTCTGTTTCTGAATTAATGTGGCACAGCCTGTGATACAATGGGCCCTTGCCAGCCACCAGGATGGGCTCTTCTGATGTCCAGGGCTAGAACCAGATGGACCCTCAAGGTTGGATATTTACACTTTGGAGAGGTTTTCATTCGATGCTGTCTATGTGATTCTCTTCTTTCTCAAATCCAGAAGTTCACTGGACGCATTTTCTGAGACTTGTTTGCTCCCTTTTCCACAGGTGCCTGCCAAAGCCTCATATCCCTATGCCTTTTGGAGGACTCCATAGGCCCCTGCAAACTCCCCCACCTGCAGGGGAATCCACAGTTCTCCTCACATCAAAATCAAATTGTCATTTTTTTATACCAATCATGACTTGTCTCCACAGTGCTTATGCATTAAGGTCTCGAAAGTCTTCTTTGCTAAGTAGTTAACACTTCAAGGCCAAGGGCTGTTTTTGTTCTTCTCTGTTGAGTCTTGTACCTGATATTATTGACTCTCAATACACATAGATAGGTAGATAGATAGACCGACAGACAGACAGATAGACTCACCCTGACCAATCCTGCAGTGAAGAGAGTCATTCTGCGTCACAGGTGATGAAGTAGCCTTGGATTTAGGCAGCATCCAGCCATAGACATGGCAGTTTATTTGGACATCTTGAAAACAAAAAAACTGAGACCTGTTGTTACGGTTCCTCAAGTTCTATCCCACCCCCTGTTAAGATGCTCTGATTCCTCCCTCCTTTGCTATCCTGTGCTCTCTACTGGATTATGAGCCTACAAATACCTCAGTGTTTGAAGACAACCAGCTGAGTATTAAGAGATAGTGGAGATAGATGTTTCAAGAGATGCCGAAGCAGAGCAGAACAATTGTGTGTGTGTGTGTGTGTGTGTGTGTGTACACTAGTGGGGCATACGCATGTGTGTACACTGCAAGTATTTGTGTACACTTTAGGTGTTGGTGTGTATACCATATGTGTGTGTGTGCATGTGCCTATACATGTGTGGATAGGACAATTATTGCAAACCTACCAGGCAAAATGCCTTAAGTTTCTTCTTAAGGCCTGACACATCTTTCCTATTTCATGGAGACTATAACAATAGATTAGAAAAGTCTTTTAGTGACCCAAGGTCACCCAGCAAGGTTAAACTGGGGTTCAAACTCAGGTTTATTGAGTTCAAAAGCTACTGAGCAACATTAACTCTCTCATGTCTACATAGTTTGGTCCCAAAATATTCCTCTTTGCTTCTGGTTCTGTTTGAAGCAGGGTACTTCTTTCATTCCCTCTCTCTTTCCATCACAATCTTATTTAGTCATATGTTAGAGTTCTTCTGAAAATATCATCATCTTGGCCCAGGCAGTTTCATTACATGTGCAACTGCCGAAGTCATCATTTTAGAAAATTACACCTTCTGCCAAGAGAATGCCCAATACATCATTTTCAGATCAAATCTGCTGAAAGCTTTGCATGTTAGCAGACTATGAGAACTCACAGAGCGCCAGCATTGTGTTACTCCTACAGCATAAAACAGACTCCCACCTCTGCCGCTGCCTACATTCTTTTTAAACAAATCATTTCTTCCTAGAATGTTTCCCCTCAGTTCTATTTCCCAATCCCCGCCCCCCCAAAAAAAACCACCCCTGAAATCTGTGTTGGGAAGGAAAAAATCAAGACAGGCTACCATGCTTCTCTTTGATTAGCAGTTTTCCAGTTATGGAAATGTCTCCTGTCTCATGCGAACAAAATCCTAGGAAGACAGCATGTCAAATCAATAAAGAACTCCTTCAAGCAGGCCTTCCTGGCCTCTGTCACTCTGCTTTCCTTGCTTTCTTAGACTTAGTTTTTATATTGCTTAAAGTGTGTGCTTAATTTGCCAAATCCTATAGCTATCCAATGCTTGTTACCCAAAAAAAAATATTCTCCACAAACCACTCCTACCACACTGCCCATTCTGGGGATCAGCATGCTGCGGGTGTGTGCTGAGTGTATGATGTCCAGACCCCTTCTCAGCACATGCCTGCCCCCCATTTTCCAGTGTTTATATATTATGGCTAGATGGGCAATTTGACAGCTGTTGTCCTATGTACTGTGTCACACATACTGTGCCTTATACGTGCTATAATCTTGTATACTATGAGCATTTTCTTAACTTGCATTTTGCTATTCTCTAAGTTTTTGCTTCTGTTTGGTTAGCCTGTTTGCAAACTTCAAAAACATTGTTCCTGCTAATTCTGTCTCTGATTGTGTTCCAGTAAAAATTGCTCAAAATAAAATGTTATGAGCGTTAGATAATCTGTCAATTTTATCTTTTTAGAACTAATCTCTCCCACAGCCTTCTGCTCTGTTTCCAGCCCATGTGGATATTGTCTAGATATCTATATCAACTTGGGGGCCTCCTTTTCTTTAACCTGGGGAGGTCTCTTTGTTTCTTATCAAATTCTCTTTCCTTAGTGCCTTAATTACTTTCTTGTTGCTGAGACTCAAATGCTTAACGCTCCTGACATAAAGGAAGGGCAATTTATTTTGCCTCACAGTTTGCACAGGTTTCAGTCCACATCAAGCTGGCTCATGACAGAGGGACATGGTGGAAGAGAAAGAGCTTATGGCGTGTGGGCAAGAGGCAGAGAGCAATCAAGGAGGAGGAAGGGAAATAGACCATGCCTCCAGCGACCTACCTTCTCCAACTGGGCTTCACCTCTCCACATCACACTTAGCTGTAAACTCGTCAGTACAATGACCCACTGATGGGTATCACACCCTCACCATCCAGTCACCTCTCCAAAGCACCACCTAAGAGAGCGTGATGCTTTTGTGGGAGGGAGCATCGAGATATAAACCATAACGCCTAAGCTGATGCTCTAGCTTTCATGGCACACTTTGCTGTTTCTCCATAATAAGTATAATGGATGGGAATCAGTTGTGAAACTCCATGATATTTTCACACCCTATTGTATTTACAAAGTTGTTGCTTCATATCTTCTAGATTTAATTGACACAGGCAAAAACTCTAGTTTCTTTCCATTCTTGATCCTGCAAAGAAAAATTGTTTCCTTTCTTCTCTTTGGAAGCTGGTATAATAGCTTCCAGAGTTTATATCTATCTAGTCTCAAAGTTGTTATATTCTTTTCTATTATCCCATAACAAATGCCCATAAAGTTTAAAGATGAAAAGAACAGCCATTTTTTAAATACCATGGTTCTCTGGGTCAGAATTGTGGCACAGCAGGAATGGATTCTTTGCTTCCAGTATTACCAGCCTGAGATAAAAGGGTCAGCCTATTTGAGCTCTCTGGAGATGCTCTGAGGAAATTTTTTCTTCCAAAATAATTTTTGGAATTTGTTGCTTGTGGGTTGTTACGGCTTTGATCTAGCATATCCCATAAAAAGGCTCAGATGTTTAGAGCTGGGACTCTTGAGAGGTGACTGACCCATGAAATGCTGTAGTGATTGGAGGATTAATCTAGTGAAGAGCTCATAGCTGAATTTGCTGTTAGGGGTTAGGGTTTGAATGAAAGAGGTGGGTCGCTAGGGCCTGGCCTACACCTCCTGCCCTAGCTCTTTTCTCTTTCTATGTTTGGCTAAAAAGTTGTTTTCTGCCTAGACCCTCCTACCGTGGTATTTCTACCTTAGATTAAGCTCATCATGGCCTGGAAATGTGAGATAAAATAAACATCTCTTTTAAGTCATTGTGTTGAATATTTTATCCCAGGGACAAGAAAGTGCCTAATACATGTGTGAGTACTCCTATGATATGTTGCCACTCCATCTTGAAAAAAAGCTCCTAAAATCTTTCTTGGGTTGTCTTTGTATTCTGCAACCAGCCGGAGAAGCATCTTCCTTCCTTCCTTCCTTCCTTCCTTCCTTCCTTCCTTCCTTCCATCCTCCCTTTTTCCTTTCATCCCTCCCTTTTTCCTCCATCCCTCCCTCCCTTCTTCCCTCATTCTTCCCTCCTCATGCTGCCCTCCACGGCTCCTTGTTGTTTGCACTCCTGAGAAATGAACTCAGAACCCTTGCTCTAAGCTGCATCCACAACCATTTTTATTTTGAGACAAGGGCCTCAAAATTATTGCCTAGTTTAGGCTGGAACTTGTGACCATTTTGTCTTAGACTCCCAAGGTGGTAGGCTTACAGGAATGCATGTTTTCCTTTCAAAGGGCTTGTGTGATTAAAGCAGGCCACTGGGATAATCTCCCACCTGTCATGTCAATGTGACCAGATAACAGTACCTAATCATGAGAGTAAAATCAGTTCTGTTTATAGCCTAGTACTTTATTCAAGGGGTGAAAGTATCTTGGGGCTCCTTGAATTTTGCTGGCCAGAGTGCTGAAATGTTAAGATGATGCGCTACTGTGTGTGCACTGTGCACTGTCTTCAAAGCTTCCGGTGATTTCTTTCAGTCTCACCAGTAGTTTTCAGTTCCACTCTTGGAGCATTTCTTCAAATCCCACTCCCACGAATTGTTTCTTCTGCTGCATTTCCCCTGCTCTTTTGTGTCCTCTGACTGGTTTTCTAGTTTTCTGATGACTTCTTTCCTATTTTCTTATGCTGAGATTTTTTGCTTTACTATCTGGAAAAAAATCGCTGCAACTTCCATTTCTACTGTACTTTTGATTTGCTTATGCAGTTATGTAATATCAGCTACATCAAAGCATGGAGCACAGCATGATAACTATTATGTCACTGACCAAAATTATTCTACTTTTGTGTACTGGGAGCCACTTATGTTCAACCAGGCAAATCTAAAGTGCCAGGGGCACTGCATTTTCATGTCATCAAAGCTTCCTTTTGTCATTGAAGCTTATGTTCTGTCTCTTAAAATTAACCATTAAAATCTAACACTAAGTAAACAGCCAAATGAAAACATAAGAAATATTCAGGGGAAAACATCCCTGGGACTGCCTCAGTAAGGGGGATTATGCTTTATCTATTCCAAATATCTGGTTTATAAATCAAAGTCTAGCATTAAGTCTTCATTAATTTTCCTTTCAATTTAATTTGAAATAAAGAGTCACAAATAAACAAAACAGCAAAGAAGATCACAATAATAACAATGATAATAACAATAATGAAAATTCCTTCATTGGTATACTCTATATTTCATAGCATTTATATATTTCATTCACAGTTTTCATATTGATTCTATTATCATTTCTATTACACGAAAAATGCAAGAAACCCAGAAAAATAGTAGCAAATGCACAAAAATAATAACAAGAATATCCACTACAAAGATACATATTTATAGAATTCAAATTTACAATTTTTGCAATATATGCCTTAGTCTGAACCAAATAGAAACAGTGTAACAATATTTTGAGTATATATAACTAGGATTAGAATGAGCAGGAATAGATTCACAACTCAAGATAATTACCTAAATTATCTTAAACAAGTGAATGAATGTCAAAGATTCAGTCTTGCCATATATAAAATGTCATCTATTACATAAAATTGGTGAAATTCATGGGATGACATATATAAATAGTCTTATACATGGAACCAATTCAGTGAAGAGAAGCCATTATTATGATGAAATGTGTTATGACATGATCCCCACCACAATTTATGAATACAGTATATTAAAATACATAGCATAGTGCCTGACCCATTATTAATATCCAGTATAAATTTGTTCTTCATTGTATTCATTTCTTGGACTCTCTACTCTTAAGGTAATGTACAGTAATGTAACAAGGCATGGTATAGACTTCCTAAAAATTTTTACTTTGGAGAATTTCACTATAAGTCATTTTATTTCTCTTCACATCATTTAATTTCGTTTAAATTTATTTGATACATTTTATGTTTCATTTAAAATAAAATATTTTATGCTTGCACAAAAACATGTATGTAAACATTCATGTTTGTATTAGCCTTGAACATGCCCTTCATAATTGCCTAGATTTGCAGAATATTAAGCATTTCCTTGAAGCTTAGTGGACCAAAAAACATCATGGGGTTGATATGACAGTGATAACTGAACCAAGTCCTAAAGGGAGAAAAGAATTGGAACATGAACATAAGGGCCAGTGATTCTACAAAGAGTATCTCAGGCTGCACTGAAGCATTAGTAAAGTCAAGGGTGTGGGCAAGGATTGAAACATTGTAGGAATTCCTGTTAAAGCTACTTTGTCACATCACACAACATTAAGGCTCAGAATTCTATTTCATAGAAAGATGAATTCTTATAGAACATATGGTTTGGAATCATTTCATTAGTGCTGAATTCTCCCTGAAGCAAAAGGATTAGTTCCAATGAATGGACAAAATCTAGATACAATATGGACACAATATCATCCTTTAAATGGGTTTTGGTAGCACATGATTCAGCTATCATTTTGATGAATGATTGATCAAACAACAGCACATTAAGCTCAAATTTTGTGTTAAACAGTGCACTCAGCAGTGGATGTACACTAATGAATAAATCAAACCTAGATTTTCATCACAAGAAATTCAGTTTGGTGGAGACAAGTAAACCGATTATCTCAGTACAGTATGACAAATGATCAGGTCCTATTATGAAAATAATTATCTTTCAGAATAATGAAAGAACTATTAAAAGTCTAAAACTAGACTGAAAGTAGAGGGAGAGGGTAAATGACAGAACAGGAAGCACCAGGAATCTCTCTCTCCAGCTATGCAAACTGCACTGTTTTAGAACTCTAAAAGTTCCAGTACATTGTGATTGATTTTGGTCCATTCCAGCTCTTAACATGGTTCCAGCTACCCCTCTGCACCTCCAGCTTCAGGCAAACAGATTTATCTGTATTCCAAGAGCAAAGTGCAGGCACTTTGTGGGTTTGCTGGGCAGACTGCTTTTATCATGGTGGCTTAGGTTGACTTTCTTGGGACTTGTTCTGCAATTATTAATAAATTCATACTTGAACAAGTGTTCCAATTGGGTATTATTACATTCCCTTGAATTAAATTTCATTTGGTTAAAAAAATGTAGCTCTTTTTGTTAAAAGGGCAAATAGATCTGATTAATGGAATTCAGAGTCAAAAAGTAGCCTATAATGTTTAGAAAGCTTAATGTTTCAAAAGTTGGCATATCAAATCAGTGAAGAAAAGATAAATAACAAACATTGGTCTTGAGACGACTATGTATTTAAGAAAAAGAAATGTCATTTCATACAACTGTTCATATTGGTTCATACTCAATAAGAAAGAAATATAGAAGAAATTGCAGACAGGAAAGACTTTCTAAGTAACTGATAAATTTTAGAATCATACAGAAAAATAATTATCTGACTATTATAGATATATGAAAAATTTCTGGATCATAAAAGGCCCCATAAACAAAGTTATAAGTGAGAGACTACATATAAAAGAATCTATTGGATGCATTATTACAGAAAGAGATAAAGACAGAGACACATATGACTGTCCAGAATATATAAGGTATTCGCATGTAGACATAAAGCAAAGCAATGTCTGCTCTAAAGGGTCAAGCAATGTCCAGAAGAGAAAGCACTAATGGATGAGCACATGAAGGGATGATTAGTTTCCCTAAGAATTAGGGATTTGCTGTCATCTTAGTACTGCTTGGGCTTCTTTGCACTCAATTAGATTCTTCTGAATCACCATTTGATTAGGCACCATAGATGCCCATATTTTCCACACTGTACCACTTTTCTGCGCCACTATGATTTATGGTGATTTACTGAAATTCTTAAAGAGTTTTTCACTCAAAAAGAGACTTACAGAGCTTTGGTAATGCTGCTGGATGGAACAGTGTCCCATGGTTCCAGGCTTTTTCTGTTGTACTCAAAAAATTTACTGGAACAACCAAAGAGCAGCTAAATGTCACTTTTATTTAAAGGAAGAAAAGGAGAGTGACAAAAAGACATATTGTGCAAGCAAGATGGGCCAATCATGAAACAGGAGGACAATGCAAGAGAAAGATAGCAAAGCCACAGTGTTTTGTACCCCCTCAGATCCAGTGCATTAAAAGTTGCTCAGCCCACTCATCCTGGCCATGATTGAGAGATCACATCCTATTGTTTAGTCTCCATTCTAGATCAGGTTACATCATGTTTTCAATCTTAGTTTGGGATCTTCATAATTGAAGGTTAAATCCTGTTTTCAAGCCAGCCTACCTTGTCTTAATCTCTTGCTTCAGTAATATTTTGTTTCTTTTTAAATCTGGTGCTGAATACCAGAATGCATTCAACTTGTGAAAATTTACTGATTTAAAGTGCATTTACTGGTACATATGCTTTCGTGTCTACATTGTATGTCAATAAAAAGCTTAAAATTTTAGAAAGTCTTATTTTTTAGCATATTCTCTCGTGCTATAAACAATGTGTGCAAAAGTGGCTCAAACCCATTTTTTAAAATGAAAATTTAAATATGACTAAAAACAATTAATAAACACTACATTTGGGTCCCAAAGGTTTGCAAATTTTTGGAACTGATAAACTGACAAATCAAATTCTTTCAGTCTACACAACATACCTATTGCCCATGAACAATCTTTGATATCATCTAATTAAAGGGTATTTCTGTATATGTATTGCATGTCTTATTTGAGTGAAATATGTTTTATTCTTTATTTGTGTTATTGCCCAGAGATGAAATGAGTTTAGGTGTGCTGCCAAGTTCATTGCTCAAATACTGACAGTTACACACTGGCCCTGGAAATTTGTATATCCTACTGTCTTAGTTACTTTTTTCATTGCTAAGACAAATACACAATGCCCAAAGTTAAGAGAGGAAAGGTTTATTTAGCTCGCAGTTTGTAGAGGTTTCAGTCCATAATCGGGTGGCTCCAAGGCAAGAGTGGCATTGCATAGGAGAAGCAGAACATGGTGGGCAGAAGGTAGCAAAGCAACAAGGGACTACTACCACAGTGCTTCTATCTTTTACGCTTTATCCAGGCTACTTGGATAGCACTCACACTGTTAATCGTAGTGTCCTTGATCCTAGCATTGAACCATGAATCAATCCCAGCACCACATACTCTAGATCCAGATACCTAAAGCCCCATGTATAACTGTATGAGGTTTTAGGGAGACATCTAGATACAAGACTTAACAGCTACTCATCAGACAAGGGATTTTTATCTCAGTTTTTACCTGAGGAAACTGATGCTCAGAAAGTTGAAATGATTTACTCAAGACACATAATTATTAAGTAGTGAAATAAGATATAAACCCTGATATCTCTGATTGTAAAACTCACCCTCCACAAAGAATTAAATTACGTTTAATTTAATTCTCGAACTGCATTTGCCTCATAATGAGCTTAAGTTTTCAACTTGAATTTGGTCCTATATCTCATGAAGTCTCCCCTGTCTGCAACTCTAGCCTCTTTCTGTACCCTCTGAAGTATAAGAGGTCTTCTAGGTGACTCATCCAATTAGGAAAAATATCAATGTACCATATATTAGTCTCAGGGGAGGAAAAGAGCTCTTCTTAAGGTCTTCATAGCATAACACGTGCTTAATAACCATGAACATGAAAATCAAGAACATAAAGCATACTAATTACAACCCTCCAGGCATCTGGGCTCCAAGAGTCAGTTGTTTTGCTTTAGCACAATGAAGGAATATTAGACTTAACAGGAGAATAGAGATTCTGTAGTACAGCTGGCTGCAATAGCAGATGAGGAACCTGAACTCCAGTGTTGTAAGATGACATATCCGAGGTTACATGATTAGCAGCGGCAAAGCCAGGAATGCATCTTATTCACCTGCTGCCCGTTGTTAGACCTCCAACCGTTGATGGGCTGGGAGCTTGATGCCAGTGTGTTGTTACTGACAAGTTGTGGAACATCTAAGTGGTAGAACCTGTAGAGTGTGAGGTCTGGAAGAGGTACACTTTCCAGCAGTATCTTATTGTTCTCAAAGGATGAACTACACATATACAGGGCAAACAAGTCTGGTTCATGCCTGAATCTTTCTTCCATTCTTTACCCACACATTTGTCCTCCTGCATTTAGCCAGTGTCCTTTCAACGTCTTTACCATGTGAAGCTGTATCCAGGCAGCCTCACCAGGATTTCAGTGCAATGCTATTTGGACTCCACAGGCCAAATAAACCTCTTGACTTACACATGTGTTTTGTTATAGCAGTAGAGCCTGCATCAGGCGTAAACTGCCTGAACCTCCCCCGAGGCCTGCCCTGCCACCCAGAACATTGAGGAAGCCCTGTGTCAAGAGTAGGCTGCCTAGAACCTCCCCCGTGAGCCTAACCTGACACCTGGAACATAGCGGAAGCCTACATTAGGGTTAAGCTGCCTGGAACCTCCCCTGAGGGCTCGCCCTGCTGCTGGGAACATAGCAGAAGCCTGCATCATGCATAAGCTGTCTGGAACTTTCCCTCTGGGTGCACCCTGCCACCTTGAACATCTCAGAAGCCTGCCCCAGAATGAAAACTGCCCTGGACTGCTACAGATGGGCCCGCTCTCCCACCTGGAACATCGGAAGACCTCAGCAGGCTCCAGTTAGTGTGAAAAAATTTGGAACTTTGCCCCAGGTGGCAAACCTTGTTATCAGTGTGGTGAGTATGCCCCTAAAATAGAGGTGTACAGTGGATAAATAGGGCCAGTAGTAAAACCCACTCCAATTAAGTGTAAGACTGTGGTGAGTTCGAAAAGAGTGTGTGTGATCCCTCCTGCACATATAAAACATCAGGCAGAGGGAAAATGACAAAACAAAAAAGCAAAATGCAGTTTCAAATATATAGTTCACCAGAAGCAAGTATAAGAGACATGGAGATAGAGGACCCCAAAAGTAAACACCAGGAATCTCTGAAAAGATAGTGAGTGAAATAAAAAAACAACTCCATCAGGCTATAGAGGAAATCAAATTAGAACTACTGTCCCATGTAAAGATAGAAATAACAACTTTAGTAAAGGAGTTGTTGAATACAGCTAAAGAAGAAATAGAGAAAAAAGTACATGAGCATGGGAAGCTGACTGAGATGAATGAACAGTACAGAAAAAAAGCAGAATTCATGAAACAAACTCAAAGAGACACTGAAGAAACAAAAAATTCTATTGAAGGTGTGCAAAACTGCCTAAAGGAAGCTGAGGTTAGGATTTCAGACCATGAGGACAGAATTCTCAGTTAGTGATCAGGAAAGCATAGAACTTTTAAAAATAACAAAGCAGCATGAAATGACAATTCAGAAGCTTCATGATGATGTCAAGAGCAACAATATAAGAATAATGGGCATTAGCGAAGACACAAGAGTCCAGGAAAATGATACACATAAAGTATTTACATAAATAATAGCAGAAAATTTCCAAAACATGGGGAAAGAATCTGATATGCAAATAAGTGAGGCATATAGAACATCAAACAGTCACAATCAACATAAATCGACACCCAGACACATAATAATTAAGATCTCAGACATACAGCATAAAAACAGAATACTAAAAGCTTTCAGAGAAAAGACACAACTCATCTATCAAGGAAAGCCCATTAGAATCATGGCAGACTTTTCAGCACAAACCCTCAAGTCAACAAGGGCTTGGAATGAGGTATTTCAAGCCCTGAAAGAAAACAACCTTCAACCCAGAATGATATACCCAGCAAAACTTTCATTCAGATTTAATGGAGAAACAAGATACTTCCATGACAAAGAACAACTGAAGAAATTCATGTCCACCAAACCAACCCTAGAAAGAGCACTGAAAGACATACTAGACAGTGATAAAATAGACCACAATCCTCAAAACAACAACAGAAAGAAACTACCAGGTAGGATAAACAATTAAATAAGGGGAAAAGCAGAAAGAAATAACTAGAACATAGCATGGCAAAGGCAAGCCAGTACATATCAGTGCTATGCATAAATATAAATGGCCTCAATTCACCTATAAAAAGAAACAGATTGACAGAATGGATCAAGAAACAGGATCCCACAATATGCTGTATACAAGAAACACATGTGACCCAAAAGGAAACTCATAGATTAAAAGTCAAAGGATGGAAAACATTATTGCATGCAACAGGAACTCCTCCCAAAAAGCAGGCGTAGTTATTCTATTGCAGAAAACATGAACTTCAAACCTAAAATCATTAAAAGAGAGAAGTTCACTACATACTTGTTAGTGGAAAAAATCAAGGGGAAGAACTAACAATTATAAATATATATGCACCAAATACAGGAGCACCCAACTATATAAGACAGATACTAATGGACATGAAAAACCAAACACACAAGAATACATTTATAACAGGAGATCTTAACAGCCCATTGTCACAAAGAGATAGATCCACTAGACAAAAAGTCAGCAAAGAAATAACAGAACTGAATCATACCTGTGAGCACTTGGACTTAGTGGATGTTTACAGAGTGTTCCACCTAACCACATCAGAATACACATTCTTCTCAGCTGCACATGGGACATTCTCCAAAATAGACCATATATTATCCCATAAAACATTCTTAAGTAAACGCAAAGGTATTGAAATCATACCATGCATAATATCTGACCACAGTGCACTGAAATTGGAAATTAATGGCTAAAGAAATTGTAAAACCTGCATAAATACATGGAAATTAAATAACAGCCTTTTGAACAACCAGTGAGCTACAGATGAAATTAAAGAAGAAATAAAGCAATACCTACAATTCAATGAAAATATAGAAACAACATACTGTAGTCTGTGGGATGCAATGAAAGCGGTCTTAAGAGGGAAATATATGGCAATAAATTATCATATCAAGAAGCAGAACGAGGACAAATAAACAACCTAATGCTCCATCTCAAGCTTCTAGATAAAGAAGAGCAAGCTAAACCCAAAGCTCATAGAAGAGAGGAAATTGTAAAGATTAGAGCAGAAATCAATGCAATTGAAGCTAAAAACAAAACAAAACAAAACAAAACAGTACAAAGAATTAATGAATCAAAAAGCTGGTTTTTTGAGAGAATAAATAAAATTGACAAACTCCTAGCTAACCTTATCAAGACAAAGAAAGAAAAAACCCAAATTCATGCAATAAAACTGAAAAGGGAGAAATTACTACAGATCCCATGGAAATTCAAAACATCGTGAATACCTACTTTGAAAATCTCTACTCACATAGAGTGGAAAACACAGAGGAAATTGACAGAGTTCTAGGAACATATGAATTACCAAAGCTTAACCAAGAAGACAGAGCAATTTTGAACAACCCAATATCAGCTATTAAAATTGAAAATGTAATTAAAAACTTACCAACAAAGTAAAGCCCAGGTCTGGATGGATTCACAGCTGAATTTTACAATATATTTAGAGATTTGATGCCAGTACTCCTTAAACTCTTCAATGATATTGAGAAAAGAGCAATCCTCCCTAAATCACTCCTGGAGGCAAGTATTACTCTGATACCAAAACCAGAGAAAGATCCAACCAAAAAGAGAACTAATGGGCCAATCTACCTAATGAACTTTGATGCAAAGATTCTCAACAAAATACTGGCAAATAGAATGCAGCAAATCATCAAGAGGATTATACATCATGACCAAGTGGGGTTCATTCCAGGAATGCAGGGATGGTTTAACATACGCAAATCAATAAATGTAATACACCACATCAACAGAGCCAAAAACAAAAACCACATGGTCATCTCAATAGATGCAGAAAAAGCTTTCAACAAAGTCCAACACATGTTCATGATAAAACCCTTCAGAAACTCAGAATACACTGCATCTACCTCAACATTATAAAGGCCATCTATGACAAACCAACAGCCAACATTACACTAAATGGACAAAAACTGAAAGCTTTCACTTTAAAATCAGGAATAAGACAAGGATGTCCACTATCACCACTCCTTATCAACATAGTTCTGGAAACACTAGCCAGGGCAATCAGACAAGAGACAGAAATAAACGGAGTAAAGATAGGAAAGGAAGAAGTTAAATTATCACTATTTGCAGATGACATGATACTCTATATAGAAGACCCAAAAAACTCCATTGAAAGACTGCTAAAGGTAATAAACAAGTTCAGCAGTGTAGCTGGATACAAAGTCAATGCTCAAAAATCAATAGCATTCTTGTACACAAACAAAAAACTCACTGAGAGAGAAATTATGGAAATATTGCCCTTTACAATAGCATGTAAAAATATGAAATACTTAGGAATCAACCTAACTAAAAATGTAAAAGAACTATATGCTGAAAATTATACTATGCTGAAAAAGGAGATTGAAGAGGATATTAGAAAATGGAAGGACAGTCCTTGCTCTTGGTTAGGAAGAACCAACATTGTGAAAATGGCCATACTCCCAAAACTGTTATACAGATTTAATGCAATCCCAATCAAAATACCATGAACATACCTCACAGACCTTGAGAACACACTCCTAAAATTCATTTGGAAACAGAAGAAACCTAGAATAGCAAAGGCAATTCTAAGCAACAAAAACAAGGCAGGAGGTATCTCAATTCCTGACTTGAAACAGTACTTTAAAGCCACAGTGATCAAATCAGCTTGGTACTGGCAAAGAAATAGACCTGAGGATCAATGGAACAGATTAGAAGATGCAAGCACAACTACAAAGACACTCAGCCACCTGATATTTGGCAAAGGGGCTAAATATGTCAACTGGAAGTAGGATAGTCTCTTTAATAAATGGTGTTGGAAAAATTGGCTCTCTACATGCCGAAGACTGAAACTAGGTCCATGCATATCACCATGCACAAAGCTAAAGTCTAAATGGATCAAAGACCTCAATATTAAAACAGAAACTCTAAATCTACTGGAAGACAAGGTAGGTAGAAGTCTTGGAGACATGAAGGTAGGCAGAGAACTCATGAACAAAACACAGACTGCATGAGAAACACTTCAAAGAATCAACAAATGGGATCTCACATTATTGAAAAGTTTCTGCACTTCAAAGGGAATCACCAACAGAATGAAAAGAAAACCAACAGAGTGGGAAAAAAATTTTAGCCAGCAACCCCTCAGATAAAGGACTTGTGTCTAGAACATATAAAGAATTGAAAAAAACCAAGCCCCCCAAATTCAAAGACCTTCTCCAAAAATGGGCATTTAAGATGAACACACAGTTCTCAGAGAAAGATATACAAATGGCAAATAAATACATGAAGAAATGTTCATCATCACTGGTCATTGAAGAAATGCAAATTAAAACAGCATTGAGATTCCACCTTACTATGGAAAGAATAGCTCCCATCAAGAAATCAACTGATAACAAATGTTGGCGAGGCTGTGGGGAAAAAGGAACAGTGCTCCATTGTTGGTGGGAATGTAGACTGGTGCATGCATTATGGAAATCCATATGGAGAATTCTCAGAAGACTAGCATTGGAAGTTCCATTCAATCCAGCTATCCCCCTCCTGGGTATTTTCCCTAAAGAACTGAAAAGTTCATATCACAGTGATATATGTTCACCCATGTTCATAGCTGCACAATTTGTGATAGCTAAATCCTGGAAACAGCTAAGATGCCCATCAACTGCAGAGTGGATGAAAAAGATGTGGCATTTTTATGCAATGGAATATTACTCAGCTATAAAAAGATGACCTTGAGGCCTTCATAGGCAAATGAGGACAACTTGAGACTATCCTCATTAGTGAAATAAGTAAGAATCATATTTATAAATATCATATTGTGTCTTTAGTGTAAAAAGTAAATAAGAACTACAAGAGTAATAAAACCAAAATGTGTAATTGCTATTGTAAAAAAGAGAGGAAAACAAAGTGCTCTGAGGGATATAACTGCATGAATGTTTGAGTGTGTAAAATAGATGACCGTATTGCTGAATCTTTGTTGGATCTTTGACCAAAACTGTTTGTATTCTGATTGTTTGAATATTTACTATGTACCCTTTAACTTTGTAACTTGAACAACTACATCCAGGATTACAGTTTGCAATTTATAATTTACTGATTTCTTAGTGGGGCTTTTTCTCATTCTCCTTTTTCTTTTAGAATTCTGTATTGTTGCTACCCTTTTTTCTGTTTTTTTCCTTCTCTTTAAATAAAATTTTAAAATTATATAATTGCTATTGTAAAAAAAGAGGAAACAGGATGTGCTATAAAAGATATAGCTGCATGTATGTTTAGATGTGTGGGATTGATGATCATATTTCTAGGTTCTTGTTGGATTTTTGAACAGATATGTCTGCACTCTCACTGCTTTAGTGTCCATTTTGTGTGCTTTAATTCTGTAACTTGAATAACTATTTCTAAAAGAACAATATGTAATGTATCAACTAGTGATTTCTTACTATTTATCTTCTTTTCTTGAAACTCTGTAATATTTCTACCTTTTTCCTGTTTTTTTTTTCTCTTTAAATAAAAAAATATGAAGATAGAGCTGAGATCTCCACTGCTGAGAAGGAATAGGAAAATAAAAAAAGATTGCCTGGGGGCATCACAGGAAGTGATGCTGGGTCTCCATACTTTGCAGCCTCAAAGACTTTGTTGAGAGGAGAAAGCTGCAGAACACCATTTTCCAGAATTGTGGCATTGGCCACGGGACGTTCCAAACTGCTGATGATCACACCAAGATCCAGAATGGTGACTACACAGAGAATCTACTCCTCAAAATCAGGTTCAGAGTGCCCAGCAATCTAGACACTTGATCCCTAGAGCCAACAGAGCAGAAAGCCTGGCTATTGCTCCAACTGGCAGCAGACCTTGGTTGCCTCCATGTGGCACTGGTTTTAGGCACGTGGATAATGCATGAGTTCTTGCACAGAGCCTCTGCATTCCTCTGTCAGTGTCAGTCCTCACGATGAGTCACAGCCTTTGCTTCCTCTATGTGAAATCAGGGAGACTTTTCACTTTAGTGACCCTCCTTTGGCACACTCTTCACTTTATTCCCATCCTCTATGGCCCAGAAATATCCTCTGTCAGGAAGTTACATGACTTGCCAGAGTTGTAGACTGTCATAGAAAAGTTCCCTCATGTCTTGTGTTCTCATTGACTTTGGAGGGCTGGGGCCAAAATATTGGCCATCCTCTGTGCCCACTTACCTTTCTAGATTTGGTCTCTAAACTTAGTTGTTGAACACTGAGGAGAGATGATCAGTGACATATGAATTATAGTGAGGATCAGCAGAAGACAAGCTGGGGCTGAGAGGAGCCCATCAAGAAAAAGAAACCAGTTAGATCTTCCAGAAAACTGTGCAAACAAACCATGTGGGGCCCAGAAAGAGAAAAGCCAAAAAGCACCTCCCGTGAGCCTAGCAGCACATGGAATCAAGGGAACCCACACACATACCGGCAAGCAACCAATCGGCTGGTTCTGAGGACAGGCTGACTTGATAGCAACCGAGGTACAAAAAGCAACTGAATGTTTCTGTTGTTTGGTTAACTTTTCAGGCCTGGGGCTGGTGGTCTGGGCACATATTGGGAGGATGACAGTCTGCAGTATAGCAAACATGGGAGATTTCCTTCTATCTTGTTTCTGAAACCCACTATTTTTCTCAGTTTCGTTTTGTTCCAATTTATTGTTTTGCGTTGTTCAATGTTCTGTTTTGATTGGTTTTATTGTTTTGTTTGGTTTGACTGTTTTATGTCTGATGGAATGGGCAACTATTGTAGAGTTAAGAAATGCTATAGGAACCACTGTTGATTTCCTATTATCCTGCTTCAAAGTTCTGCACCAATTTCACTGCTTTGTTTTTTGTTACGGGGAATTGAACTTAGAACTTTGCACTTACCAGGCAGGCACTTGTGCCACTAACATTGTCCCAGCCCTCACTGCTTTGTTTTGATTGGGGCTTTATTCTGTTTTGTTTTGTTTTGCTTTGTTGGGTTTTATTATCTCTAAAATAAAATAATAAAGATAGTGGGAACAGTGAATATAATTATTATAATTTTATCTGAATATCAAGCATTTTGAAATGTTACAGCAGAAAATCTGCTATTTCTTGACAACCATTGATGCTGTAGTTGAATCCCTATAGTGTTAGCAGGCAACAGTTATATAGTTTTGCAGGCAAAAATTGAGATCAAAAGCTATACATACTTAGTGTAATAATCATGCTATTATCTTTGAAACATTTAAATATCCATCTTATAAAAGCCTTTTTAGGCTGTGGCTTGGCAAGCTGCGGCCGCCCCAGAGCAAGAACCATATCAGCGTTTCCTGAGATCTGCACTGCACCATGTTGGACCTTGGGGCACTGGGAAAACAGGCAGCTGCCTGCATGCCTCTCTGGTAAGTGGCTGTGGCTTGGCAAGATGCGGCCACCCCAGGGTGAGAACCATATTAGCTTTCCTGAGACCTGCGATGCACCATGTTGGACCTTGGGGTGGTGGGAAAACTGGCAGCCAGTTCACCCCTGTGGTGGGCAGCTGTGAGCCTACAGGGGCTAAGAATCAAACATCCATCCCCCACCCCACACCCGGTAGCAAGTGTGAGCCAGAGATCTGAGCATCTCTTGCAAGTTTAACTATATGCGATATAGGAAATAAGGGGGATTT
Organism: Hydrochoerus hydrochaeris; assembly: GCA_004027455.1. Classification (NCBI taxonomy): domain Eukaryota; kingdom Metazoa; phylum Chordata; class Mammalia; order Rodentia; family Hydrochaeridae; genus Hydrochoerus; species Hydrochoerus hydrochaeris. The sequence continues at coordinate 101,663 of PVLA01001362.1, read as the reverse complement.
TCTTCTGCCATCTCCTTGAGGGCAAATATTTTTATCTCTGTTTTGCTGTTTTGATCAATGGTATTGCTCTATTCAATATTCTGTTCTTGTAATTTCGGTATTTCCTCTGATATTGCTCTGCCTGATTGAAGGAACAACTATTGTGAAGAAAACCAGATGTACTAGTGTGCCTATTGCTGTTGTCCCGGTAACCTGCTGTGAGGTTCTGCACCAATTTCACTGCACTGCTTCAGTTGGCTATGTCCTGTCTTGTTCTGCTGTATTTTACTACCTTCAAAATAAAATAAATAAATAAAATAAAAATAATAAATAAGAAAAAAAATTTTAAAAAGTAAATAACAAAAACAAACCAGATCAGCAAGGTACTGAGCAACCTGAAACATGATATAATTAAACAGATAATGGATGTAAAAAAGCAAAAGGAGAAAATCAGGTGCTCAAAAGGATATAACTGCATGTATATTTAAGGGTGTAGGAATGGTAATTATGTTGCTAAGTTTTTGTTGGATCAGGGAACAGGGCTGTCTGCAGCCTCACTGTTTGAATGTCCACTTTGTATGCTTTGATTTTGTAACTTGAACAACTACATCCAGGAAGACAATATGTAATGTAACAACTAGTGATTTCTTACTGTTCATTTTTTTTTGAAATTCTGTATTTTTTCTACCTTTTTTTTCTGTTTTGCTTTATTTTTCCACTCTCTTTAAATAAAATTTAAAAAAAAGAAAGAAAATGCATGAGTTTTGAGGATAAGGAAGCTTCCATCATGATTTCAGACGGCCTGAGAAGCCAGGCAGTGTACCTCTGAGAGGACAGAAGGTGAAGCTTTGAGAGTGAAGCCAAAGGTGGAATGGAGAACCCAAAAGCTTGGACAAACCAGGAGCATGGATCATCTCAGGAAGGCTACGAGGATCGAGCAGAGTGGGACTAAGAAGCCCTTTGAGCTGAAACCCCTGAAAGTGCCATGGAGATAGAGTCACTCAAGCCTTTTGGACTCACAATTAGATTATTCCAGATGCTGAGAAAGGAACTCCAGGATTTTATGATTTCCTTGCTCGATTTTGGACTTCCTTTGGTCCCAAATCTTTGTATCCTCCTGTTTGTACCCTTTGGAATGGTAATGTTTATCCTGTGCCATTGTATGTTGGAAGCGTTTAGGTTTGTTTTCGTTTGTAAGGGGGCGTTGCAGCTGAGAGTTTGCCTTAGATTTTGGAGGAGACTTGGGACTTGGACTTTTCAACAAGGCTGAAACTGTTAGGACTTTGGCAACACTGAGAGATAGACCAAATGTCTTTTGCATAACAGATGTACATGAATCTTTGGGGTCCAGGGCTGGAATATTATGGATTGTGTTTGAATGCTCCCCTCCAGGTCTCATGCAGTCATGAAGGTGGGTGAGTCTAGCATTTGTGATTGGTTCATTGTCTAGCACTGGGATTAGCAGTGTGAGTGCTGCACCCACCCAGGTGTGGGTAATTGACATACAATGTAAGGAAGGGAAAGAGTCATGTTTTTTCTTCTTTTGCTCTTGCTGCTTGAAGAAGATCTTGATGAATGGCTTCCTCTCAGCCATGCCACCCTGCCTTGGAGCCAGCTGAGTATGAATGAAACCTCCCAAAACCTGTAAGCTAAATAAACCTTCCCTTCTGTAGCTGTGGGCATCAGGTATTTTGTCTCAGCAGTGAGAGAAAAGTAATCAAGACTACAGGTTTCTTTGAGAAATCAGGCATGTACATGCAGATGAATAAAAAATAATCAGACCAAGAACATGCAGAGATCAAAGGAGGCAGAAATATATTCTGTTGCCTACACCATACAACACACAGAGAAAGTATTGTGTTTTTCTGCTCAAAATATCTTTCTAGGAAGAAAGACTTTCAACCATCTGCCTAGAAGGCCATTTGTAACACATTCTTCTCCTTATAATGTCATCTTGAATTTTTCATAGAATTTTACACTTCATATGTTAAATGTGTCTTATCGATATTTAAAGTGGTAATTTTTGTGTGACCAGGCAAAGTGTAAATTCGCTATCTGCCAACCATCCATCTTTAAATCATTTCTCCTGATGTTACCTTGGGCTAGACTCTTTGGAGAAAATGAATGCCAAGCACTGGGCTAGGCTTTTTCACATCAGCCATCTCACTTAAGGGTAATAATTATGATAATAGTAGTGATAGCTAACCAGTTACTTATCTCATGCCCCAGGAATATGCTAAAATATTTGCCTCAAGTTTGATCCAATGTAACATAATCCTCTGAATTCTTGTGCCCAGTTGCCTATGAGAACTGTAGATCTTGATGAAAATTAGTCCTGGTCAAGACCTACTGGGTCAGCATCTCTAGAACAGAAACAAGAAATCTTTACTTTTCAGTAAATTCTCAGGGAATTATGAGGTAGTTGAAGGAAAGCTAAGGTGGATGTCATCTTAAGTTTATTAATTAGGAAACCAAATTGCAGAGAGAAAACACACATCTTATCTGACTGCTCAATTGTTCTTGACTCCCTATTCCATGGGTATCATTCAGCACAGCTTCTAGAGCTCACTTTGTAAGACAAAGTATAGTCTGAAAACCTGCAGCATTATCTTTACCTGGCAACTGATTTCCAGTGCAAATGGTCAGGTATCCTTATTAGATTGGCTGAATCAAAGTCTTCATTATAACTACATGTCTCAGCAAAGAGCTGAAGAAGGCTACTCTGTATCCCTGGAGGTAGGGGCTGCAAAGTGCATTTCTCAGACTGTGTGGTGTGGAAGTTTCTTGAGATTTTATCAGTGGAAGACACTAAACATCATAGCATAATAGTAGGAAGGAGGAGCTGCTTTGCCCACCCTGGCAGCATCTTCTATGGAGGTGGTAGCAAGGAGCAGAGTTCTAATGTACAGGTTCTTATTCAGGACATAGGAGCCATTCATTGACAACAACCATATCACCTAGATCCAGCCTCAGCACACTAAGCTTGAAGATTTGAGATGACAGTCTCTCTCTCTCTCTCTCTCTCTCTCTCTCTCTCTCTCTCTCTCTCTCTCTCTCCATCCTCTCCTGGGTTAAAATTTAGGATTCTTCTTCCACTTCCTCTTCTTCTTTTCTTCTCCTCCTCCTCCTTGTTCACCTTCTTCTTCTTCTCCTCCTCCTCCTTCTCCTTGTTCTTCTTCTTGTACCTGTTTGCTCTACATGATGATTATATCCATTGCAGGAGTTGGTGCATGCACATAACATACCTTAACTCTTTTTATTGCTCTTTACCCCTCTTTTTACCTTTGCCATTTGCAAAAGATCTATCTCCCTGTTTACTGATATATATATATATATATATATATTTTTTTTTTTTTTTAAATTTTACTCTTTAAATTATTTATCTTTTGAATTTCTCATATAAGAGGAACCATGGGATACTTAAGATTGGATATATGACAAATTTAACTTTACATTATGGTATAAATATATGAAATATATATGATAAATATGGATGGTTTGTATATATCATGTTTTCTTTATCCATTTATTTCTTGATGATTTAACTATTATTAATTATGTTTCTATAAACATGGCTAAGTATGTGTCATGATAAATCATGATAATGGGACATTTGTAACTCTTTTAGGCAGATAACTAAAAAGGGAATAGCTGGGTAAAATGGAATTTCTACTTTTAAACTTTTGGTTAAAAAATTCCATATTGATGGTACTAGTTTGCATTCCTGTCACCCTATGCAGATGGGTACATTTTTCCTTTGTACTCTCTTTAGCTTTGTTATTATTTGACTTATTGATGGCAGTCATTCATTCTGGAGTAAGATGGAATCCCAGTATTGTTTTAAGTTGCATTTCTTTCATAGCCAAAGCTGTTGAACATTTTTTCACATATTTATTGCCCTTTTATACTTGTGAGAAGTATCTATTTGTTTCAAGTGCACATTTTATTTTAGTTTTTTAGGAGGTGTAATTTTTTTCAGAACCTTGCATATTCTAGATATTAGTTTGCTATTTGAGAAATAGCTGGTGAATGCTTTTTTCTCACTCTGTAAGTTGTCTCTTTACTCTGTTTTCTTTGCTGTGCAGAAACTTTTAAATTTGACATAACTCCATTAATTGATTCTTGGTGTTATTTCTTGTGCAATTGCAGTCCTTTTTTTAGAAAATCTTTACCTATTCCTATGTTTTCAAGACTTTTACCTATCTTATCATCTAGTAGAACTTTTAATGTTTAGATCTTTGATACACTTCAATTTTATTACAGCACATGGCAAGAGATATGAGACTACAGTCTTCTGCACGTGTATTACTAGTTTCCCCAGCACCATTTGCTAAAGAGGTGATCTTTTCTCCCGCATATATTCTTTTGCCCTGTTGTCAAAGATCACATATCTGAATGTACATAAGGTTGTTTCTGCATTCTCTATTCTGTTCTAGTGATCTGCATGCTGTTTATGCTGTTTTTATCTTTGTGGCTTTGTAACATGGTTTGAAGTCCTGGGTTGTGATCCTCCTTTGTTCTGTTGCCCAGGGTTGCTACTGATAATCTGGTCTTTTCTCATTCTTTAATTTTTTTCTCATTCTTTGAGGAATACTGTGAATATTTTGATTGGGATTACATTAAACCTATGTATCATTTCTACTAATATGACCATTTTGACAATATTGATTCTGCCTATCTCGAAACAGGGGATTTTGTTTTGTTTTCTGTTGTGCTCATTTATTTTCTTTTTAAATATACTATAGTTTTCAGTATAGAGTCCTTTCTCATCTTAGTTTAATTTTTAAGTTTTTGATTTTTATTGAAGATATTGTGAATGGTATCATTTTCCTAATTTTTTTCTTGGTGAGTTAAATATTGGTTTGCATAGATGCTAGTAACTTTTGTGCATTAATATTATATTCTTCCTTGCTGAATTTGTTTGTTAATTCTAGGAATCTTTTGTTAGACTTTTGGGGTGTTCTATGTATAAGATCATGTCATCTGTGAATAAGGTCAGTTTCCGTTACTCTACTTCTCCCTTATATTTTCTCTCTTATCTATGTATAAGATCATGTCATCTGTGAATAAGGTCAGTTTCCGTTACTCTACTTCTCCCTTATATTTTCTCTCTTATCTACTCATGCAGGCTGAACTTTCATTTATAGCGAACAAGAGTGGATATTGTGGACATCTGTTTTAGTTGCTTTTTAATTTCTGTGGCAAAATACTTGGCACCTCAACTCACAGTTTATATAGGTTGGCTTGTCCCAAGGCAGGGCAGCCTGGCAGATAAGAACCCGTCCATGGCAGGGCAGACTGGCGGCAGCAGCAAGCAGTAGCCTCACTTTTACTTTTCTCCTTTCAGGCTACAGCCCCCTTGATTGGTGCCATCCAGTTCTAAGGTGGGGTTTCCATCATCTATACCCATATTTATGCTAAACAAACTTAGTTATCACACACCATTGCTTCATATACACATACCCTATTCAGTGTGACACCCCTTTATCTTTCCACCTCCCTAAAACCCCGCCTATGAACACAAGAAGGCTTTGATGGGACATGTAGATATAAGTCATAACAACAACATTGCCTTGTCCCTAATTTTGTAGGAATTCTTTTTTTTTTTTTTTTTGTCTTTTTGAGACAGGATCTTACTATGTAGTTCAGGCTGGGCTTGAGCTTACTTTGTAACCCAGGCTGGTCTCAAACTCACAATGATCTTCCTGGCCCAGCCTCCCAAGTGCTGGGATTACCGGCATTCACCACTACACCTGGTTTAGAAGGAAACCTCTCAACTTTTCTCCATTTAATACAATGTTAGTGGTAGGTTCATTATAATGGGTTTCACCAGATTGAGATAAGGTCTTTTACTACCTATTTTCTTCAGTGTGTTTTCTTATCATGAATAAATGCCAGATTTAGTGAGATGTTTTCTGCATCTACTGGATAATACTGCTTTTGTCCTTGTTTCTTTTGATGTGATGTATTTCATTTGGCTTTAATATATTGAACCATCCTTACAGTTTTAGGATGAAGCCTCCTTGGACATGATGTATGACCTTTTTAGTTTTTGTTACATTTTGTTTGCAGGGTTTTGTTGATGATATTTGTATCTGCATTCATTAAAGAGAATGGCTTTTCTTCCTTTACATTTTAGTTGAGTCCTCATCTGGTTTTGGAATAAAAGTTATGCTGACTTCCAGAAATGAGTTTAGCAGTACTTCTTCCCCTTCAAATTCATTAAAGAATTTGATGAGTTTTGTTGTTAGAACTTCCATGAAGTTATTGTATAATTTAGTAGTAAATCTGTTGAGTCCTGGGCTTTTCTTAGTAGATTTTTATTACTACCTCAATTTATGGCTTGTTATTGGACTGCTCTTATATTTTCTTAGTTTAGTTTAGGTAATTCAAGTGTGTCTAGGAATGTATTCTTTTCTTCTAGATTCTCCAATTTATAGGAGAACAAATTTTTGAAATACTTACCAATAATCTTCTGGAGTTTGGTAGTGATGTCCAAAATGATTTTGCCTCTTTCATTTTTTTGTGTGTGACTTATTTTTCTTAAAGTAAATAAAATGCCTCCAGCACACACAAAACAAGCCCAGCAGAAACAGACCTGAATGAAATTGGAATTACACCTGACATTTCTGGGATGATGGTAACTGAAGTAAAGAAACTACTTCATGAGGCAATAAATCAGATCAGAAATAATATCACAGGTAAAAGAAGAAATGACAAATATAGCAAAAGAGTTGTTGAGTGTATCTAATGAAGACATAGATTTAAAAGAAGGAGGAGCATAGGAAAATTAGGGAAATAGGAAACCTTAAATGAACAATATAGGGAAAAATTGGAATGTATGAAACATTTAAAGAGATATTCAGGAAATTAAAAACTCCATTGAAAGCTGGTAAAACTGCTTCAAAGAAACTGAAGAAATATTCTCAGACCTTGAAGACAGGATTGTAGTCAGTGATTATGAAAAGAAAGAGCTCTTAAAAATAACAAGGAACCAAGACATAACAATTCAACAACTGCAAGACAATGCAAAGTAATTTAAGATTGATAGATGTCAATGAAAATGCCTCTTTCATTTCTTCTTTTAGGTTTTCTTTCAGTAGGTGTGTCTGAGAGTTTATTTATTTCCTTTATTGTTAAAAAAACAGGTCTTTGATTCAAAGATTTCATTTTGGTCTCAGTTTCATTTATTCCCTCTCTAATCTTTATAATTTTCTTCATTGTAGTAGCTTTTGATTTGTATTATTCTTGTTTTACTAGGACTGTGAGATGCCTTATGAGGTTATTTATTTGGGCTTGCCTTGTTTTTCTGATGTAAGCATTCACCACTATAAACTTAGGACTTATACATCTTAGGACTGCTTTCATTGTGCCATATACTTTCCAGCATTTTGTACTGATGTTATCACTTGATTGATCTGCCTATTTTAATTGTAATGTAGTAAATTTGTTCAATGATACGATTCAATCATAATATTTCTTTGTTGATTTTTTGTCTAGTTGATTGGCCTATTGTGATTGTGGGTAGTAAGTTCCCCCACTATGATTGTCTTGATGTTTATCTGATCTTTTAAGTCCAGCAGTGTTTTTACTGTATAAAGTTGTGTGCACTAGTATTTGTTGCATATATACTTACAATTAAATTGTTCATTTAACAAATATGTAGTGAGCTTCTTGACCTCTTCTAATCAGTTTTGGCTTGAAGTCCACTTTTTATAAAAATAGGATAGGTATTTTTGCTTTATTTCAGTTTTCCAGTCTGTGAAATATTAATTTTCATCCTTTGTTAGTTTATGATTTTTTTAGATGAAATATGTCTCTTGAATGCAGAATACCTTTGGGTATTATTCTTTGATCTGCCCATCTGTGCCTTTTGATTGAGGAGTTGAGACCATTTACATTGAGTTGTTATGGAAAGATATTAATCTATTCCTGTCATTGCTCTATTTTCCTGTTGTTGATTTCTTTGTTTTCCCCTTTAGCTTAACTGAATAACCTGCCTCATGAATTCATCCCATTAGACATTTTGGCATTACTGGCTTCATTATCTCTCTGTTCAGAATATCCTTGAGACATTTTTGAAGCGCTGTTTTCTTAAAGTGCTTTTTGTCATAGAAGGTCCTTATTTTTCCATCAATTCTGAAATACAATTTTGCAGTTTACATTAGTCTCAGTTAAAAGTTGTTTTCCTTTTGGTCTTGAAATACTTCACTGTGAGCTCTCACGGTCTTTAATATCTGTTGAGAAATCTGGTGTAATTCATGTAGATTTACCATTGTAAGTGTTTTGTTGCTTTTTCCTAATAGCTTTTGAGACTCTATCTTTATGTTGGACTCCTGACTATGATGTGTTGTGGAGAATTTTTTTGATCATGTCTATAAGTCTGACTTACATGTTTTGTTCTTTCTCCATGCTTGGAAATTTTTCTGCTTGTTTTCTGTAAACAAATGTCTTTATATGATTTATACTGTTCTAATTTTTCTAAATTTCCAGTTAATCTTAGGTTAGTCTTTGCCTCATCTAGCAGCCTGTTGGAACCATTTCCCATAATCTCTTATTGTTTTTAAGACATCTCTGAGTGAATGGCCACCTGCCTTAACTTTATGTTCTGACACCCTTCCTCTGCATTAGTGCTTCTGCTTCCCGTACACTGATTAGCATGTTTTCTTATTTCTTGAGTTGCTGTTTTGTATCATTTCATGGTCTCTAATTCTTTGTTAAACTGATCATTTGTGGTTTGTACCACTCTGGGTAGCTCAGCTAGAGTTATTTACTAAGATCATTTGCTTACTAAGTCTGTTATCTTTTTGTTTAATAAGTCCATTATCTGTTTAATTTTACCATCATTGCCCTCATCCAGCATCTTATTGATTTTATTTTTGTTTTTTTTAATCACTTTAAGTAATTCACCCATTTTTTTTGTCTCTTCATATAATTTGCCCATTTAGTTTTTGAATTCCTCTTCTTTGAGGATCAGCCTTGTATCAGCCTTAGGGGGAACTGGAAAGTTAGGAGATTTTGGAAACATTGTTTTGGTTTATTTCATCATGTTTCTACTGTTTCATATGCTGAAGTTTGAGGATCAATTAGAGTGGAAAAACTTTGTTGCTTGTATTAGGATCTCTTTAGTGTCTGTTTCCCAGTGATGTGTTCTTGGCTTTGTTTTCATTTTGCTATTTATCTGCCTTTTCAACCTACCAAGTTCAATAGATTCAGATTTGGTCACTATTTTGCAAGGAGTGTGTCCCTACTAGTTATGTCGACATCAACACAAGGAACCATAAATTCATTATGCATGTTAAAGTTTTTATCGCTTTTCATTGTCCCATGTGGACTGGACTATGCTGCTACTAACAGGTAGACTTGGATGTGGAAAAAAGAGGGAAGGAAAAAGGAGTAGAAAAAAGGATACTCAATAAGAAAAAGGAGAGAAGAGAAATATCAATAGACAATAACAGAAATTATTTTGATAGTATAGTAAAGGATGAGCATTGAGTGGGCTTGAGAGAATATTTTTGGGAGTAGGAGAAAGGACAGAGGAGAAAGTAAGTGTACTTGGAGATTCAAGGAAGCTGTGAGACGATCAAGGCCTGTTAATATGTTGGAAGTTAGCTTATGTTTGGATTCTTTATGCAGAATTTTGGTGAGGTTTGTGCTGACTTGCCCGTTCTTATTCTCCTTTGCACACACACAGATTTTATATATATATATATCTCACATATATATGCATATATATATATTTATTTTTCAAATGAAAGTAGAAAGAAAGAAAGGACAAAGGGATAACAAAGTAAGGAAAGTGAGGTGGAGGGAAAAAAACAATAAAAAAAAGAAAAAAACCCCAAAAAAAGAATCCCATGCAATTGTAAAACAAAATCAAATCAGAATCAAAGCATTCCTTCAATCCCAGCTTCTTGCACGCAGTCTGAGTTCAACTGTTGGTCTTCAGGCTGGTCCTCATCTATGATTTGTTCAGGTGCCTGCTGTGAACCACAAGGCTTGTCAGTATGGCCCGCCTTTGCCAGACCTGCCAACTGTAAGCCATGCTCTGGGTGTGGCCAGCTGGAGTCTTTCTCCCCCTCACATGAGCCAACCACATCAGGTAATTCAAGAGATGAGGGTGCAGTACACGTGGCCATCACCCTGTTCTCTGCTGATTTCTGCCAGGGCCTTTTCAATACCTGCTTCTTCCTCTACATGGCAAAGCCTGCAGCCATCTCTGTATTTTCCCTCCACAAACCTTCCTCCTAATGCATTGTCAGATGCTCTCTGGCCAGGTTACCACTCTCTGTCTCTCCACTTACGGTGCATCCTTGTTCACTCTCCCCAGAGCATCAGTTATTTTGAGAACTTGGTGGATTCAGCAGCTTCCAGCACAGGGTGGTGAGGGCTCCAAGGCGCGCGCTTGCTGATGAGCAGTGGGAAGCATGCAAGATGTCCCACCAGTGCGCTCCTGGCTTTCGGAACAGAAATGGAAGAATATTCACTTAGGGCGCAGTCTGCTCCCTTCTCCCTGTGAGGTCTCACTCCTTGCAGATGCAGCTTCTTGCACAGCTCCTGTGCTGCAATTTTCACAGTGCTCAGATCTGGGTCCCCGTTCATGATTGAATGTTGTTTAAAAATCCCCCAAGGGCCTTCCAGTGTCCTCACATAAACCACCTGCTGGCTTTCAGCTTCTCTGCTGTCCTGGCTTGCAAATATCTCACCTGCTGTGTTCTCATTAGTTTGCTATTTGAGAAGTAGCTGGTGAATGCTTTGTTCCACTCTAAGTTGTTTCTTTACTCTTTGGTGGTCTTATTTGCTATGTAGAAACTTAATTTTGACATAACTTCATTTGTTGATTCTTGGTATTATTTCTTGTGCTATCGAAGTTTTTTTTTTAGAAAATCTTTACCTAGTCCTATGTCTTTAAGGCTTTTGCCTATTTTACCAATGGTGGCTCTGTTTCAGATGCGATGTTGGAGTGGAGAATGAGACAGCTTCCTTCCTCTTCATCCTGTATTAAGTGAATGAGAAATGATGGAAGGAGTGGGTAGGTCTTCCTCATGGAATCCCAGACTTCAAGGCTTAACAGGTATTTCCCTGGGATAACCTTAAAAGGCTTCTGTCAGGGAAGATTCATTTAGATTTGCAGGGAAAAGGGCTGCAGGTGCTGAAGTTGGTTATGAAACTTTCTTTCTGCTCTGGTTAGTTTGTTACTGTGCATCTCAATGTTTAAAACAGGACCCTGGAAAGAATAAGAAAAAGAAAATATGAACCAGGAAAACTCATAATTGAAAAAATCTTTAAGGTCAAATAATCTAAAATACCAATGCATTTCATTTGTCACCTTGGTGAGATTACAGGACGCAGTTGTTTAACCAGATGGAGGTCTAGGTGTCTGTGGCTATTGTCTGTAATCAGTTGTGTTTAAATAAAGAAGAGTATCTTTATTATGCAGCTGGACCTCATTCCACCAGTTAAATGGTCTTAAGAACAAAAATTGAAGTTTCCTAGAAAAGAAGACATTTTCCCTAGGACTATCAGTTTCTTTCTGAGTTTCTAAATTCCTGGTTTGCGCTACAGACTTAAGATCTGCCAGTCTCCACAGCCCTGGGATTCAGTCTCCTCTTTCTCACTCTCCCCCCTTTCCTATCCTTTTTCTTCTCCCTCCTCTCACATCCCTGCCTCCTCCTCCCCTTCCCCCCCTTTCCCTATC